>PVKM010020950.1:0-22975 GCA_004027735.1 Carollia perspicillata
CTTGCAGTTTGGGACACTTCAATATCAGATTTTCAAAAACAAGAAGATTCAGGTAGCCTCTAAGGAGAAAGGTTAATGAAACAATTTATATGGGATAGAGGAGACTTAAGGTGAATTAACTTGTATTCAAGAGCATTATATTTGGAGAAAATTGCCTTCTATTTTCACTAAAGATAAAAATGAAGAAAATTAGCTTCAACTCCAATAGAAGTAATTTAGCCTAGATATTAAAAGAAACTTTTTTTCATCATTAGGGTCGCAAACAAAGTGTTGCTATGGGAGTCCTTGACATTTAATTTTCTCAAATATGTGTTTTAAAATAGAAGGTAAACATAAGAATGGGAGAGTGTTATTTGAAGATGACTTTCTCCCTAAGTACAGGGAAGTAATAAAAAACAATAACAGTTCTTTCACTTTCTTTAAACTTCTGTTCACTTAGAGACACAAGTATTAGTCTTAAATGAAAGGCAAAGACAAAGAGATGTGCTGGAAAAGTTGAGGGCCCAGTGTTGAGTATGTGGATCAAAGGCTTGTGTGGTTAATATCATTTTCAAGCCCTTATATTTTATTTTAATAACAGCAAGAATTACCAGAAAGAACTTTATTGTTTATATTCTTTACTTTGAAAGAATAGAAAGCTTCTTTTTAACTCTAAAGAGAACTTTCATTATCTATTTGGCATCCACTTCTAGCATTTAATAAAAAATGTAATGCATTCCTCTATTTAGTTCTTTTATCTACCTAGAAAGTGATGTCTCATTTTCCTACAAATATATAGGAGTGATCAGTTTTAAATTTTAAATAAGTTAAATATTATTTCCCTTATGTGGTAACTTTAACTTTAACTTTCCCTTATGTGGAATATAGGTGGTAACAGGCACACTACTGTCTTTAATGGTGACTATAGCTGGGAGTGAGGTTGAGTATTATAATGAGATTAAGGCTGTGTTTTCAAGCCAAATAAAACTCATCACTGCTCTGTTTTTTGTTAGTCTGCTGAACCTTCAATTAATTACCCTCCCCAGCTCCAGAAGTACTGTGTGAAGGATGTATTACAATATAGTAATGAGATTAAACTTCATAATATGTACTTTGTGAAAGTTTAAAAGTAGTGAGAGGCACTCTTGATTTTTCAGCATGTTATTGTAGCCAGTTTGTTCCAATAACTACAAATCCTCAGCTCAACTGTGAAACAGCTGAGCTGTGGAACAGCATGGTGAGACAGCTCAGTACTGATACAGCTCAATTATGACCCAGTACAGCACTGTCTGTGAGGTTGCCCAGGTAAGGCAGTTCCAGTATTAAGATTCAAGTATTACAGCTCCAGAATCACAGGTCTGATCTGGCGAGACAGTTCAGATCAGGTGTGGGAAGTCTTTTCTATTCCACTAAATACTGCAGCTCAGCGGATGTTGCACTTCCAGCCAATGTTACAGATCTAGCTGGGGAAATGCAGTCTTCCATAGATACTGAAAATGAGCTCAGTTGATAATCCACAGGGGAGCTGATGTATATAGAAGAGTGCCTAGTCCCAAATTGGCCCATTCTCATCCAAATGAGGGTTCCAAATTCTCACAATGTTCATTGGTCCAAAAAGCAATGTCCTGATTGGTTGGAATGGAACTGCTCTGATCAGTCAGTAAAGATGCAAGTGAGGACGTAGATATCCAGCTTCAGTTGGACAGGGGAAGTTTGAGTTCTACTGGTCAAATTTTGATCCTAGGAGCTTTCACATTAGGGTCAATTCAGATAGCAAGAGCACAGTGCAGTAGGCTTGTCCATACAGTCTGTGGCTTTTCTCCAACATGAAGAACGCATGAGAGATCTCTATACACAAGGGCTGCTAGACAATGGTTGTGAATTGGAGCCCAATTAACCAGGAGGAGTCTTTCTTGGCTGGTATGTAAGGGTCAACACCTACAACAAATCTATGGTCCTATTATCATCCTTTTACAGTAATACCGATGTTTCAAATTTTAGGTACAATTTATACACATATATATCCATATGTGTGTGTGCGCACACACACACACATATGCCAGTTAACCTGTTGCATTTTTTGGCTTCTAATAATCCTTATCTTGACTATGCGGGAATGTTTTGCAGGACAGGGACTCTTACTGGGACTCCAGAAGAACCATTTGTTTTTGGACTACATATTTTCTCTCTGACTATGCTATTTCATTCATTTTTTTTACAAGATCTCCACATCGTATTAAATACTATTGTTATGAACACATTTTCTAGACAATTTTATACATGCCTGCACCTACAATTTCTGCCTATTGTTAACTTTCGTTACTCATTCATACATTTACATTGCACACTGATTATATAGATAGATTACATTCATATATCACTCATAAATGTTTTTGTCTTCCTAATCCATAAAAACTATTACTAGCCAAATAACTTGATCTGAAGAACCTAAGCACTCCTTTAAAACAAGTGGATCTAGCATATTTTCACTTAAGTTTCTTTCTCTTTTGTCTCCTCACTTTTGTTAAAAGACTTATACCCAGTCTTTGCCTAAGCCATATCTGAAAATCATGCTGTGACCTCATGCTCGTCAGTCACATACAAATGGTACCAGTGGCTAAGTATTTTTCCAACTCCCCGGTTTCTTTTGGAACACTGTTTTTAAAAAATGCTTGTTTAAGGAAGGACAGAGTTAGTGGGAAGTGAGGGGGAAGAAGCTGTATTAAGGAGTAGATTATATCAGTTTAGACTAATCTTCCTACCCACAGTGGCTCATGTTCTTCCAAAGAACATTTATACTTCTGCAAAGAAAGCATATTCATTGAAATCGATGTCACTTTTTACAGTAAAATAATTACCTTACTTGTTTTTCTTCATGGATACCACTACCCAATGTACACTTTATAACTCTACAATTTTTCTTGGTTGACATGTATAAAAAACATGTTTAAAATTATTTTCCCCATTTCTTATTCCTCTAGTTGATTTATCTTACCAGATTGCATTGGTTAATATCTGCAATACACAGTTAAACAGAAAGAGTGGTCATTCTCCCTGCCCTCATAGCTTTATTTTAAAAGTTAATATACTCTACTCTTTACATCATTTTTAAGTTTGCAGGAAACTGGAGCAGTGAGTACAGAGAGTTCTCATATTTCACCCCCTCCCTACAACGCACCTTACCCCATACCCCTGGAACACAGTTCCCCTCATTATTAATGTCCTGCATTAGTGTGGTGTATTTGTTACAATTGATGACTAATACTGATACATTATTATTAACTAAAGTCCATAGTTTACATAAAGGTTTATTGTCTGTATTGCATAGTTCTACAGGTTTTAACAAATGCAAAACATCGTATTTCTACGATTGTAATATAAAAAATAATAGTTTCTCTGCTCTATAAATTCCCTGTGCTCCATGTATCCATCCCTCCATTCCTCTCTACCACCTCAAGACCCTGGCCAGAGCTGATCTGTTTACTGTTTTTATGGTGTATATCCATTTCCTTCCCAGACTAGCTTCTTACACTTAACTGTCTTCTTTCATTTATGAGATTTAAGGTTTCTCTATATGTTATATAGCTTGATAGCTTATTTTCATTTATCACTGAATAATATTTCATTTGTAGATGTGCCAGAGTTTACCTATTCACCTATTTAAGGGTATCTTTTTTGCATCCAAGTTTCAGCAACTATAAATAAAGCTGCTATAAAGATTTTATCTATAGGCTTTTTTGAGAACATAAGTTTTCAATTCCTCTGAGTATATACAAGGCAGTGAAAATTTTGTTTCTTGTGGTAGACTAAGTTTAGCTTTATAAAACCATTTTCCAAAGTAGCTGTACCATTTGCATTTCTACCAGCAATGTATGAGAATTCCAAGTGTTCCACACCCTTGCCAGTTATTTGAGTTGTCATTGTTTTAAATTTTAGCCATTCTAATAACTGTGTATGGTATATGATTATTGTTTTAGCTTGCTAAAACTAAATGACTTACAATGTATAGCATCTTTCAAATGATTATTTGCTACCTATATATCAGGTACTAAATTGTTATCTGACATATAATATGTAAATATTTTCCTATGTTTAGGTTTTCTTTCAAAGTCTTGATAATGTCTTTTGATAAAAGAAAGTTTCTAATTTTGATCATCTCATTTAATCTATATTTTCTTTTGTTGTTCATGTTTTTGGTGTCTTTGTTAAGTGAAGGGTCTTTGGGATTTACCAGAATGATTTCTTCTAAGAAAATATTTATATTTAGGCCTTTGATCCTTTGTAATTTAAATTTTGTACAAATTATGAGGAAACAGTCTTATTTTATTCTTTTGCATGTGGATATCCAATGTCTTAAACACAAGTGGTTAAAGAGGCTATTTTTTCACATTAAATGATCTTGACATCTTTGTCAAAAATAGATTGGCCATAAATATATGAATTTATTTCTGTACTCTCAGTTCTCCTGCTCTGGTTTATTTGTCTATACATATGCCAGTACCGCCCTGCTCGATTAATGTAGCTCTGTGATTTGATTTGAAATTGGAAAGTGTTAGTCCTCCAGATTTGTTATTTTTTCAATTATTTTAGGTATTTAGCATCCCTTGCATTTCCTATAAATATTAGGATTGATTTTTTCCCTTAAAAATTAGGATAATAATTATATGTTAGCAATCGATTTCTTTTAATAGTATGTCTTTTATTAAGTCTTCTAATTCATGAACACACTGTCTTTCCATTAATTTAAGACTTTTTAATTTTTTTCAGCATTGTTTTGTTGTTTCATTATACAGATACTTTACCACCTTGGCAAATTCAAATTTAGTATTTTATTATTTTGGATGTTAGAGAACATGTAGTTTTTCCCTTAATGTCATATTTTGATTCTATTGTGCTAGTGTACAGAATTATAATAGATATCTCTGCATTAATATTGAACCATGTAATTCTGATGAACTTGTTTATTACTTTTAACAGTTGTGCCTATGTGGGTGAGTATTAACTTTCCAGTATTTTCTTTACATAAGATCACATGTCTACAAAATCAAATCTATGTTTATTTGGTCTAGTTGGTTTTAAGTATCATTCAAATCCTCTACTTATTGATCCCATCTGATTATTTATCTATTATTGAAATTGTGGTAATTAAATCTCCACTATTATTATAGAATAGTCTATTTCTTCCATTAATGTTGTCAAGGTTTGCTAATATATTTTTGGGCAACATTTGAGTGGTGCATGCATTTAGAGTTAGATTATCTTGACAAATTGATTTTTATCAATGTATATGAAGCATGTCCAGAAGAAGTCCAGTCATTGTTAGTATAATGAGAATAGTATGTGTGACATCGATGTAACCTGGCAGCCAAGGAGACTGGGCAAGGATGTGCATGTGTGAATAATGATGACTTCACTGTACTAGGCAGTGGGGACTGTAGACACCATTGAGTGAGCATGTGTACTATGTGGTTGTCACATTCCTGACTGAGCAAGTAGAGCAATGAATCTGCATTAAATTTTGTGTTAAGCTTGAATGTTCCTCTGGGGAAACTATGTGGATGATTCAGAAGGCTGCAGCCATGGCAAAAGGCTATTAGCAGCTTCATTATGGCTACACCCCCACTCATGCATCATATCTCATGCAGAATTTTCGGTGAAACATCAAATCACCCAGGTGACTTAGCCCCACAACAACCCAGATTTGGTGCCCTATGACTTGGGCTTTTCCCAAAACTAAAATCACTTGTAAAAGGGAAGAGATTTCAGACTGTCAATGACATTCAGGAAAAATAAAATGAGGCAGCTGATGGTAACTGGGAGAACTGTGTGAGTTTCCAAGGTGCCTACTTTGAAGGGGGCTGAGGAGTCATTGTCCTATGTACAATGTTTCTTATATCTTCTTCAATAAATGTCACTACTTTTCATGTTATATGGTTGGATACCTTCTGGACAGACTTTGTATGTTCTTTTCTCTTGCAACAATTTTTTAAATTTTATTTTATTTTTTATTGTTGTTCAAGTACAGTTGTCTCCATTTTCCTCCCACCACTCTCCCCCACCCTGGACCCTGCCTCACTTTGGCTTTGTCCATGGGCCCTTTACACAAGTTCCTGACAACCCTTTCCCTTCTTTCCCCCCATTATCCCCTCCCACTTCCCCTCTGGTTACTACTGTCTGTTTGTTCTTAATTTCACTGCTCTGGTTGTATTTTGCTTGCTTGTTTGTTTTGTTGGTTAGGTTCCACTTACAGGTGAGATCATATAGTACTTGTCTTTTACTGCCTGGCTTATTTCACTCAGCATAGTGCTCTCCAGTTCCATCCATTCTGTCCCATAGGGTAGGAGTTCCTTCTTTCTTTCTGCTGTGTAGTATTCCATTGTGTAAATGTACCATAGTTTTTTGATCCACTCATTTACTGGTGGGCACTTAGGTTGTTTCCAACACTTGGCTATTGTAAATTGTGCTGCTATGAACATTTCAATGCGTAAATTCTTTTGAATTGGTGTTTCAGGATTCTTAGGGTATAGTCCCAGCAGCAGAGTTACTGGGTCAAAAGGTAGTTCCATTTTTAGTTTTCTGAAGAAATTCCATACTGTTCTTCACAGTTGCTGCACCAGTCTGCATTCCCACCAACAGTGCACTAGGGTTCCCTTTTCTCCACAACTTCACCAGCATTTGTTGTTTGTTAATTTATCAATGATACCCATTCTGAAAGGTGTAAAGTGGTATCTGATTGTCATTTTAATTTGCATTTCTCTGATGACTAGTGATGCTGAGCATATGTTCATATGTCTCTGGGCCCTCTCTGTATGTCCTCCTTAGAGAAGTGTCAGTTCAAGTCCTTTGGCCATTTTTAAATTTTTTTTTTTTGTCTTCCTAGAGTGGAGTTGTGTGTGTTCTTCATATATTTTGGAGATCAAACCATTTTCTGAGTTATCATTGGCAAATATGTTTTCCCATACAGTTAGTTCTTTTTTCATTTTAATGCTATTTTCTTTAGCTGTGCAGAAGCTTTTTATTTTGATGAAGTCCAATTTGTTTATTCTTTCCTTTATGTCCTTTGCTCTAGGGGATATATTGGTGAAAATATTGGTGCATGGAATATATGAGATTTTCCTGCCTATGTTCTCCTCTAGGACTTTTATGGTGTCACTACTTATATTTAAATCTTTTATTTATCTCGAGTTTATTTTTGTATACAGTTTAAGTTTGTGGTCGAGTTTCATTTTTTTGCATGTAGCTGTCCAGCTCTCCCAACACCATTTGTTGAAGAGGCTATTTTCACTCCATTTTATGCTCCTCCCCTCTTTATCAAACATTAATTGACCATAGAAGAAACATGGGTTTATTTCTGGGCTCTCTATTCTGTCTTGTAACAATTTTTTATTTAAGTTTTATTTTGTTTGGTAATTGTATTTGCCATATCTGCTCCGTTTGGGTTACGGAGAATCCCAGTGTCTGACGATTGGCTTTTGGTTGTGTACTCCTATGTTTAGCCAGTTTGTCTAGTTCTCTTTGTTAGCCTTCACTCAGCTTATTTGCCATTAAGGATTAGCTGGGACTAAAAGCATAGGGCCTTCTCTGTGCTTTGCTGAGCATGATTTTTGCCTGGGTATGTCCATGGCTTTCCAGATACTGTGTTATATGAAGGAGGTTTTTGATGCTTTTAAACCCTAAATTAACTCTTTTCCTAGCTTTTCTTCCAAAACTCCTCAGCCTATTGTTTATCTCAACTGAAATCTTTTGTCCCAGGCAACAATGGTTTGTTAATTTCCTTTTCAATGTTTCCAATCAATGCCATATACCTGACAGTTTTATATTTCTGAGATAATTCCAATTAAGCTAAGCAAAATAAGTGCCTTGCATCTGTCAATTATAAAAGCAATTTTCAACATTATCACCTCATGACACACATGAACTAATTACTGAAATTCTGATTACATTCACAAAAACATATTTTTTTCCAATCTGAAAAAATAAGTATAATTTGTATTGATTCACACCATATGGCTATTGTGTTTGCAGTTGTCATTTTTTAATTTGACAGCCTAAGGGAGAATAGGTCAGTGTGTAACAGGGTGCAATTAGGGGGCTCCCAAAGAGGGATTTGTAATGGGGCCCATAATTCAGTGTGTCCAGTATATATTAAAAGTATAGGATGTCCTTACCCCCACAAGTCTGAACTAGGGAATGGGACACATGGAGCAGGGCTACTGGTTTCATGGATATATTAAATAGCTGTACCCATGCTTTGAGCCAGGGGGATGGGAGAGAGTGCAACCCATGACATAACTGGCAAGCAACTCCCTCTGGTTACAGTGCCTGTGTGACAGCTTGGAGATGACTGGCTCCATGCCACGGGGCCACACCTGCTGGGACTTACTATGGCAGCTCAGAAAAGCTGGAAAAATATAGGAATGCTGTCAGATGTAGCTGATTGTGGGAGGAGTCGGAAATGGGGCTGCAGAGGAAGATCGCTGCCAGGATTTGATCCCAAGGGTGGCAGCTATGCGGTGTGGGGCTGGGGAGGCACACAGCTTTGGAGAAGAAGGGGAGATACATGAAGCTTTGGAGTAATCCATGAGGCTTTGGAGAGGTTGAAACTATGTGATTTGGGGGCTTCCTTTGCCACACAGCTTAGGAAGCTGGAAAGCAAGATGTAGCAGCAATGCAAAGCTCTCTCTTAGCAGTTCAGAAGAATGCAAGAGAGACATTGTGGGAAGGAAAGAGATGAAAGGACTCTTGCTGGCGGGCCAGGAGAAGGTGCCATGTGGGTGTGGATTAAGAACTAGAGTTCCTGACAACACAACTGATGGTGTTGGGAACTGCTGGAGGCCTGCCAGCAGAGCACAGATTATTAGGAAGAACCAGGGCCAATCTCAGCTACAGACTTCTATTTCTTTTCCTGAGATGTGATACACCTGACTGTGAAAAGTGAGGAAGGAAGGACTGTGTGTGTTTGTGGGTGTTTTAAGGGACTTTGGGATTGTAATGAAGACATTAAGTCATTACTCTTAAGTCTGTATAACTTTTGAATAAATAATTCCTTTCCTTTTTACCAATCTCTGACATTAAGAGCTATAATTCCCTGGTGGTGGGTAAGGAAAACCTAGTACAGAGTGACCCTGGGAGAAGGGGGGGTCCATTCAGTAATAGTATATTGTACCCCCACCCATGGGTCTGTTTGCTAACAAGTGTCCCTGACTAAATAGTCAGCTATTGCATATTTTAAAAATTCTTGTGGCATGCCAGTTGAAAATCGCTGCCTCATAACACAGATACCACACTGGGGAATATTGGTTACCGTCTCAACCACCTTCATGCCAGGCAAGGGAACTTAGGACAGACTAAAATGCCACAAAACTTGTTTTTTTTAATTTTTTAATATTCACTTGGCTGCTACAAATCTTTGAATATTTCAGGAATTCTGGCAAACTTGATTCTGAAAGAATTTGCTTCTCTCCAACCTCCCATATTTCCACGGAAGGACCAATCCTTGTTGCTCTCTGCAATACCTATTCCTGACATTAGTGAAATAGTAAATAAGTATGATGCTGACTTTTAGGCTGGAAATGTTTTTTATGTATAAAAAAGATGCATGAATTCTTACTTCATGTATCTTTTGTTGGTTGATTAGGGGAGCATTTTGCAAATATTTTCTGCATAAATACATAGATTATTATCTCTTGATTTTAAATATAAATATATTAATGTACATTTTAATTATGATCAAACTTTTATTCATAGAATCAATTCCATTTGATTATTACATATTATCATGCAATTTAGCTCTGTTTATTTCCATTTTATTTGGAAATTGTGTATTTAAAATAAGATTGATTTAATCTACTTTGTATAATTTATATGAGATTCACTTGTATTTCTGTTTCTGTGAAAGAAGTGGAAATTTTCCTTTATTTTGGTGATCTGGGTCAACTTAAATAAACTTGGCATTATGTTACATATACCAGTGTTTTAAAATGCTATTAAACTTAATTTCATAGAAAAATAATCACATCATTTTAAGATGTTAAAAATATTTTCTCTTAGCATAATGTTCTCCAGGTCAATCCATACTGTCACAATGGGTAAACTTTTCTTCTTTTTTATGGCCAAGTGGAATTCCATTGTGTAAATGTCCCATAGTTGTTTTATCCACTCGTCGACCCAGGAATCTATATCTTGGTGATTGTAAATAATGATGCCATGAACATAGAACTGACTATGTTCTTTCAAATTAGTGGTTTGAGTTCCTTTGGATATATTCCCAGAAGTGGGATCACTGGGTCAAAGACAGATCCATTTAAAATTTTTGAGGTATCTCCATACTGCTTTCCACAATGGGTGTACCAATCTGCTTTCCCACCAACAGTGCAAAAGGGTTCCCTTTCTCCATATCTTTGCCAGCACTTTCTGTTTGTTGATTTATTGATAATAGCCATTCTAATAGGTGTAAGGTGATATCTCATTGTGGTTTTAATTTGCATTTGTTTGATGATTAGTGATGTTGAGCATCTTTTCATAAGTCTATTGGCCCTCTATCTCTTTTAAATAAGTACCTATTCAGAGCCTTTGCTCATTTTTAATTTTATTTTGATGTTGAATTTAATAAGTTACTTATAAAGTTTGGTTATTAACCCCCTACATGTACTGGTGAATATGTTCTCCCATTCTGTAGGTTGCCTTTTTATTTTGTTGATATTTTCCTTTGTTGTGCAAAAAATTTTTATCTTGCTGTAGTCCCAGGTGTTTAGGGTTGTTTTTTGTTTGTTTGTTTGTTTGTTTTGTTTTTTGTTTTCCTTGCTTTGGGAGATAGATCCAATATACTATTGCTACAAGCAATGTCTGGCATTTTACTGCCTGTAATTTCACTTGTATGTGGAATCCAATGAACAAACTATACTAAGAAGCAAAACAGAGACAGACTCATAGATAGAGAGCAGGATGACAGCTAAGCAGGAAAGGTTGGAAGGTGGAGGGATTGAGCAAAAAGGAAAAAGGACTCATGGACATGGACAACAGTGCAGTGACTGTGGGGAGAGGATATAAGGGGACTAAATAGTAATGGGAAAAAATGAAATAGAAAAATTAAAAAATATTTTCTTTTGAAGTTTAATCTTTTCTGGCCACTTGAATAAAATAATCAGAATAAATCAAACATGTTATGCAGTACCTTAGTACTAAAGAAAGATGAATTATCCACTAATGTAAAAGTCAAAATTGTTACTAATATTACTTATATATATTAATATCTAGCCTCATCTTAGCCTACAATGCTCTTTTAAATTTTTTAAATGAAGACATATATAAGTTAACCCTCACTCTCCAGGATGAAAATAAATCAAATGTGTCAGGTGAATAATTGCATTACAATAAGAATTCCAGTCAATTTAAATGTGTGCACATAAATGTTAATATTTTTATTTACTTTCAATAAAACAGTTCATTAAATAGTTCACACCTCTGAGGCTAGTTTTA
This sequence comes from Carollia perspicillata, assembly GCA_004027735.1. Classification (NCBI taxonomy): domain Eukaryota; kingdom Metazoa; phylum Chordata; class Mammalia; order Chiroptera; family Phyllostomidae; genus Carollia; species Carollia perspicillata. Next base: position 11,458 of record PVKM010020950.1, read on the forward strand.
TCAGAACGTTGTAAAAGATTTCCTGAGGCAGTCCTCTAGGCAGTAAGCAAATTATTAGAAAAATATATGTGTTTGTATCTCAAAATTGAGGACATATTTGGCTGAAAATACATAATTTAGATGTGGGATACTTGATTTAAAGAATGAATTCCTAAAGATATTATTCATTGTAAGAAAAGGTGTATATAAGTTATTTATAAAAGTAACAGAAAAAAATGAAGAGAAAAATAATAAAAATACTTTTTTAAAGAAATAATACCACATAAACCAAAATTAAATCTTTTAAACACAATTAAAACTTTAAATTATTCCAGCAAAGCAATTATCTTTGAATGACTAAAGTTTATGTACTTCACCTAGAAAAAATCTTTATTAATATTATCGTTTTCTTAGGAAAAATCAAAAGGTTTCCTGCAAAATGATTTCTGTTCACTGAGATCTTTCAAAAGGCAATTGTCCAACTTCTTAAATTAACAGAGAAAACCACCATCACAAAATATGGAGAGACAAGTGAATATGGAGAAAATAAAGATTTGTTTATATGAAGAAGAAGTTATAGGAAATATAAACTCATGCTAACACCTAAGTAGTAATTTAATGAACAACTCCAGGCTGTGTGTGAACTCACATGAGAGTGGGAAACTTCTGAAGATGACAGTCTTAATGTGGGGCCTATTTCCCTGAGCTTTATCTCCAGTAACCTCATCAAGTTTTTTTTAAATTAATTTTATTTTGTTTTAATTGTTATTCAAGTACAGTTTTCTGTCTTTTACTCCCCCCCCAGCGCACCCCCCCCCAGTGCTCCCCACCTCCCTCCCATTTCCACCCCTGATAGTTTTTGTCCATGTGTCCTTTATATTTGTTCCTGTGATTCCTTCCCTTTTTCCCCAGAAATTCCCTCCCCTCTCCCCTTGGGTTGCTGTCCAAAGGTTGTGGGTTACTGTTAAGCGGATCACCAGGTTATTTGTGTGAGGATCTTCTCCTAGCTGTGGCAGAGGAGGGGAAAAGTACCCATTACGAAAAAACCTTAAGGAGTATTCTCCAAACAATGACCTGCACTCTAGGGGAAAAGATGACAGAACAAAAGTCTGAAACTTTACCTTAGCTTGTGGAAAGGGATCCTTCCATATCTCTGCTTCCCCTAGGCTTCTTGTATCACCTGGGGGTAGGTGAACCCTTAGCTAGCAAGAGTCAATAATTCAAGGAAATGCATTGGTTGTACTACATGCCTGGAATGGAGTAGGAGCCAATGGGTGAAGAAGCACCAAAGGTCAGAATCTCAGCCCAAATGAAGCACTGAGAGTTATTTAGAACATTATGGAGAGCCCCATTTTACACCCTTACCACTATACCAACAGATCTCAAGCACTGTAAGAGTGCATTGCAGCTAAAATAGCTGTCAGACACAAACTCTGAAGAGCAGTACGCATATGTGATGATCAATTTCATGTGTCAACTTAATCAGGCCATAGTGTCCAGATATTTGGTCAAACATTCTCGATGTATCTGTGAGGACGTTTTTGGGTAAGATGTGCATCTAAACCAGTGTATTTAGGTTAAGCGGATCACCTCCATAATGTGGATGTATGGCCAGTAGAAATAAGGTTATTTTGTGGAGTCATAGAAAATGCTTTTTGTGAACCCACGAATAGGAGAAGTTGAGGTATTGTGGCAAAATTGGGGCTAAAACAAAGGACTACCCCCAGGTGCTCGATATTTCACTCATGATTGCGCAGCTCAGCTCTGTCTCGCTGAAGAAGTCCAGCCTCTGGAGCCTCAGACCCACACCCATACATGTCAGGCCCAGGAGGCCCAAAAACTAAATGAAGAACTCTGCATCTCATTTCTCTATCTGCACATCTGCCACCAAGGCCCATTGGGAACCAGACCACAGCCGATGCTGCTGCACCTGGGCCTGTGCTTCCTCTCATGCAGGTACTACACCAGCACAGCTGCTAGGGAGAGAGATCATGTATCAGCAAACTCTGGGTCTTTGTTAAGTTTTGGTTATATTTCCTTGGGTTTAGGAAGGGGTAAGCTTTCTTTCAAACTAACCAATCTTCCTTCTTATTATTCATGGGCTTGTTCTGAGCCCTCCTTCTCTCCAATCTTTTTCATGGATCATTGTGGGTTCTGTGCCCTTATCCTATCAAATTTTTTTTCAAGATCATTCTGGGTTTTACTCCTTCCCCTCACAGTTGCCATTTTGGCTCCTACTGAACATGCTTCAGCAAAGGAATTACCCCTTTACTCTTCCTGTAATCAGGAGGAACAAATGCCTGTTCACTGGGAAGATTGGAAAGCCAGTCTTTTCTCCCTAGTCAGGGCTGGGGAAGGCTGTTAATCCTATTGGTGGATCAAGGCAACTGTCCCCTGGAGTGTCTGGAAGCTGTAGCTTCTTAGTCAATCAGGCTTGTCTGATTATATTTGCTTCCTTTCTTTATTAATACTGACTAGCATAGTATGCTAATAGGTAGCCCTCATACACTCAGTTGAAGTCATAAATATAACAAAAGACTGACTTCTCCTATCCAAGAGGTAATTCTGCCAAGAAACTGCTTTCTGATTTCAACAACAACATCGGCTCTTCCTGGGTGTTCATCCTGCTAGCCTGTTCTGCTGATTTTGGACTTGCCAGCCTCCATAATTTTTTGTCAATCTATAGATAGATATATAGATAGATAGATGATGAAAAGATATCTTATTAGTTCTGTTTTACTAGAGAGCCCTGACTAATACACTATGGAAGCCTACAGATCAGAAAAAAAGACTAAAACCAAAGACATTAGAGAAATTTAGAGACTTGTGTATCTATACCTAAAATAACTAGTGAACACAGTCCAATTCCCAGCCAAATCAATGTAAATACTAACACTGAAGTCTGGTTTACCTTAATTCTACTGCTCAATACAATATGTTCTATTTATAATAGAAAATTATAAGGTAGCAAACAGGCAAGGGAAAACACATTCTGAAGAAACAAAGATATCATCAGAACCAGATCCAAATATCTTAAGAGCGCTAATGTAAAAAGCAGACAACATAAAAGAACGCATGGATAATGTAACTCAAGTGATTGACATCTTAAGAAGAGTTAGAAAATAAAAAGCACAGATTATAAATAAAGAATTTCTTTACCAATTCCTCTATAGACTGAAAAAAGCCAAGAAAAGATATGAAGATATGTTAATAAAAACTCCCCAAACTGAAATGCAAAGGAAAAAAAGAATGTAAAATAAAAAGGAATATTCAAATGCTAAAGAACACTTCAAAATGTATAACATTCAGGTTAATGGAATCACAGACTGAGAAGAAAGTGAGAACAGAGTATAGGAAATATTTGAAATAATAGCAGAGCAATGTTTAAAATGAATTCCTTTTCATGGACTAGAAGATTCTATATATTTTAAGATATCATATATTGCCAAGTAGATTTATAGAATGAAAAAAACATTAAAAATCCCAGTAAAGTATTTTTAGATGTTGACAAAAAATTCTAAAATCTTATAATATCACAAGACAAAAAACCTAGAATAACCAATACAATTCTGAAAAAAAAGTGTTTGGAGAACTCAAACTTTCTAGGTTCAATATTACTATAAAACTACTAAAGACTAGTTCATATTGGGGAAAAATAGATGTCAATTAAAGCAGAGAATGGAGAGCCCAGATATGACTTAAAAAATATCTTTCACACAGAAATGATCTTTGCCTTTGGCAAAGGCAGTGTAATGGATGGAGGGATGACAATATTCTCAACAGATAGGATCAGAAAAACTATGAATGAAAAATGATAAAAGAAATAGTAAAAATTATGAGAAGACAACTGAAATATTATCTAGTTCAAAGATCAAAAGGAAAAAAAATGAAGAAATGAACATATTCTAAGAGACTATAGGATGCCATGAAGAAGATCAGCATACGCGTTCTGAGTGTCCCAGAAGGAGAAGAGAGATAAAGAGGCAGAAAGAATATTTGAAGAAATAATGGCCAAACACCATAAATTTTTAAGAAATACTTGAATCTATATATCCAAGAAGCTCAACAAACTGAAAAGGATAAACTTAAAGAGATCTGCAGTGGTGAGAGTATAACCAAATGTCAAGAGATGAAGAAATGATATTGAATTTAAAGAGAGAAAGATAACATGTTAGGTATGATATTTCAAATATTAACAGCTAAATTATTATTATAAATATTGAAGACCATGAAAAGATCGGATGACATATTTTTAAAAATCTAGTTAATTAAGAATTCTGTATATGGTCTTGGCAAAACTATCCTTTGAACATGAGGGATAAATGAATCCAGTCTCAGATACATAAGGCTGAGGGAGTTCATTACCAGTAGGCCTTCCCTATAGAGAGTCCTGCTAAAGAGAGTCCTACTTTTTGAAATGAAAAGATACTATATAGTATCTTGAATCAAAACAAAGAAATAAAAAATTCTGGTAAAGATAACTACATAGGTAAATATAAAACTAGTATTATTTTTACACCAATTCTTATTGTCTACATTTCTAGACTTTATCTTCTACATTTCTACAAATATATAAAATAATTATAAAATAATTATAAATCTATATCACTGGATTTGTAATTTATAGAGATATAATTTGTGACAAAATAATATAACTAGATATATATTCAAACTAGACTGTAACAAATTTATGAGGTTACTTGTAACTCCATAGTAAGTTGTAAGAAAATATATATTAAAAACAAACATGAGAAAGAAATACAAATGACTTTGTCACAACAAACCACCTAAACACAAAACAAAACAGTAGCCCTGGATGGTGTAGCTCAGTGGATTGAGCGCAGGCCTGCAAACCAAAGGATCATGGTTGGATTCCTAGTCAGGGCACATGCCTGGGTTGCAGGCCAGTTCCCAGTGGGGGACACCCAGGAGGCAACTATACATTAACATTTCTCTCCTTCTCTCCTTCCCTTTCCCTCTAAAGATAAATACATAAAATCTAGAAAAAAATCTCAATGAATTTAAAAAAAACAGTACCCCCCCCAAACTGAAGGACTTAAATATCATTGTAAGGTTTCAGACAACTAACAGAATAATGATAGATGTGAGTCCTTTAAAAAAAAAAAAAAGCAGTAATTACTTTAAATATAATCAGATTGAACTCCCTAGGAATCCAAGATTAGTTTAGATTTATATACAGAAATAGGTAGAAAGTAAAAGCCTGAAAAAACATATTCAATGCAAATAATAATTAAAAAAGAACAGAGGTAACTACACAAATATAAGTCAAACTTGACTTGTTAAAAACTGTTACATGAGACAAAGGAGGAAGTTCTACATTGATACAAATGTTAATTTATAAAAAAGATAAAAGTAATTTTACATATGAATGCATCAACCATAGAATCTACAATATATGAAGCAAACATAAACACACCTGAAGGGAGAAATATATAGCTCCACAAGACTAAAAGAAAACTTTAAAAAAAATAAAAAAACAATTCCTACTATGATAGCACACAAAAGAATAACATACCTTGTAAAAAATTAGTCCAAGGAGTTAGATTTGGTCAATGAAAACACAAATATTACTAGAAGCAGTTAAGCAAGCCTTAAATAAGCGGGAAGTCATTTTTTTTCTCAAGGCTAGAAGAATTAACATTAAAATGTCAATATTACCCAAAGTGATATACAGGTTCAATGCAATCCTTACTAAAATTGCAATGGCATCTATCTATCATCTATCTGTCTATCTATCTATCTATCATCTATCATCATCATCTATTTTTATTTTTATATTCACTACTGAAATAGACCTGTGTATATTCTTAGCATAGAGAATAAAAAAATAAAAAAAACAAGCAAGAACAACTACACCTGTTTAACATAGCTTCTAAGGTCCTGTAAGTCTGAATATTGACATATTGTCTATAGTCTCATTTTGGATCTCATAGCTTCACTTTCTCAGTTTTCCAGAAAAACATGGATTCATTTTGGACATACTTCTTAAGGGCATATGCCCTTTTTTTCTGCCAAGACACAATTCCCATCCCTGTTAACATAATAACCATTGACATATTAGCTCATATGTGATTTCCTCAATATTTTTTTTTATTTTCTACATGAGGTTTGCTTCCTTGTTAAACCACTTATGGAACCTTATATCTTGCCTTCTTACAACTTTTTATAGTTTTAATTTTACATATATAAGTGTAAATTTTGAGTAAAAAGATGGAGCTATAATGGATAAACTTATTCTCCTATAGGGAAAAAAATCCATACTGATATATAAAATAATGACTTTCAAGATACTGGATATTAAGCAATGAAAAGCGATCTCAAAAAGAAAGAAAATAATTGAGGTGAGCGTTACCATCTCCTTAGTTTACAGCTTAGAGATGGTGTCTAAGCTACAGAGCAGGGGTATAAAACCTAAGATGAGCCTCAGTCCAGAAAAAGGAGTTGAGGTTTTGAGGAGACAAAGAAGGCTACAGTTTGTGGGTTAGAAATACTGGTATGGAACAGCTGAACAGAGAAAAAAATCTGAAAATATGCAGAGGTAGCGATTTGAGTCTTCAGCTGATATGAACCAGACAATCACCTTTGTTATGGGTTTTCTCACCAACAAGAGTAGAAAAACCATATGATTCACAGAACATTTGTAAGAAAATTTAGTAGAATTTTGTATCAATAGTTGGGAAAAGTTAGCCCTAGACCACACTATTCTGAATCTATCTAACAAAGTTTCAAAGCAATATATTACAGGATGAAACTATTTCCAAGTAACTTCACTGCATCCTACAACAAGCTGAAGAACATTTACAGAAATACAAACATGCAGAGCATCCAAGCAGATAATGCAGGGGTGGGCAAAAGTAAGTTTACAGTTGTTTGTAAGGAAGAAGACAAATAATACAAGTAAATTATATAATAATAAATAAATAATATGACTCACAATTGTTAATCAGTTTTACCCACATGTGTATTACAATGCATGGAACCAAAATATAAATTATTAGGCATTCAAAGAAGCCAGAAAGTAGAATAAACTACAATGAGAAAATTCAAACAGCCAAAACCAATCCAGAAATAACACAGAATATAACTGATTAAATAAAAACATTAAAATAGTTATCATAAATATATTCCATATGTTCAAGAGCTATTGGAAAGATTGGGTCTATTAACTACAGATGTGTAGAGTATAGATAACCAAAATTAACTTCTAGAGTGAACATCACAATGACAGATGAAAGCTTTACTGGATAAACAACACCTAAGGTACTACAGGAACAAAAATCAGGAGCATGAATGCATGATAATATATTTATTCATCATGAAAAAATGAGGTTAAAATGCTAAATAAATAACTAGACTCTCAATGAGGTGTGGGACAAATTAAAGTGGCCAAATACATGTGGAATTAGAATTCACAAAGATTAAAGGTAGTGACAAAAATAACTGAGCAAATAATGACTATTTTTTGAATTTGATGAAAACTATGGACTCAAATATTTAAGAAGATAGAGAATGCCAAGCACAAGAATCTTAAAGAAAATTATACCAACATATTATAGACAAATATCTTCATATAGCCAGAAAAAGTGATACATTACACATAGAAATAAAGATAGGAATGACAGCATAGTTTTAAAAATAATGCAAATGAAGAGACAGAGAAACAACATTATGAAGAGAAACATCTTTTAATGTAAATTTCTATAACTAGTGAAACTTATTTCAAAATAAAGGTGAACTAAATACTTGATAAGATATATAGAAGATAAAAAAAGTTGTCATCACAGATTTCCATATCAGAAGGAAAATGATACAAATGGAAATCTGGGTCCAAACACAAGAATGAGGAATACTACCAAATGATAATTTGAGTGAATGTGTAGGACATTTTTGTTCTAAATACTTTAAACTCTTTAAAAGAAAAATAACTGTTTAAATCAAAATTAATAACAACATATACTGAGATTTACTATATATCTGAAACAAAATATATAATAATAGTATAAATCTGAGGAGGAAAAATAAGATATATCATTTTAAGTTTCTTACAGTATATGTGAATTGGTATAATATATTTAGAGTCTTGATCATGATAAATTAAAGATGGATATGACCAATTCTAAAGCAATTTCTAAAAATAAAATAAAAATGGTAAAGTTATATAGGCCATTAAATAAGGTAAAATTGAATCATAGTACTTATCTAATTAATTTTTTAATTAGAAAAATTCTTTTATGGTTTAATAATTTTATTCCAAGTCATATAATTTATACCACATTTTAAAATTATTTTTATTGTTATTCTATTACAGTTGTCCCAATTTTTCCCCCTTTGCTCTCCTCCAACCACTCCACCCTTGGTCTCACAGTTGATTCCTACACTGCTGTTCACGTCTGTGTGTCATTTGTACATGTTCTTTGTCTAGCCCCTTCCCCTTTTTTCCACCACTATCCTCCCCACTCTCCTCTGGTCACTTTCAGTTTGTTCCATGTTTCCAGGCCTGTGGTTCTATACTGCTCGTTAGTTTATTTTTGTTCATTAGGTTCCTCTTATAGGTGAGATTTGTCTTTTAGCAATTGGCTTATTTCACTTAGCATAGTATTCTACAGTTCCATCCATGCTGTTGCAGAAAGTAGGGGTTCCTTCTTTCATTCTACTTCATAGTATTCCATTGTGTAAATGTACGACACTTTTGTGATCCACTCATTTCCTGATGGGCACTTAGGCTGTTTCTAGCACTGGGCACTATATGAACATAGGAATGCATAAGTTCTTTTGGAATGGTGCTTTGGGATTTTTAGTATATATTCCCATCAGCAGAATTACTGGGTCAAAAGGCAGTTCCAGGTTTAGTTTTTTGAGTAAATTCCATACTGTGCACCAGTCTGCATTCTTCCCAACAGTGCTCTAGGGTTCCCTTTCCTCTGCTTATTTGCCAGCACTTGTTGTTTGTTTATTTATTAATGATGGATAGTCTGACAGTTGAGAGATGATGTCTCATTATGGTTTTAATTTGCATCTCCCTGATGACTAGTGATTTTGAGCATCTTTTCATATCTATGGCCCCCATGTCTTCCTTGGAGAAGTGTCCATTCAGGTCCTTTGCTAATTTTTTAGTTGAATTGTTTGTCTTTCTGGTATTGAATATTGTGTGTTCTTCATATATTTTGGACATCAAATATTTGTCCAAAAAGTATTAAAAAGGAAAAAATAGAAGGGAAATAACAAGGTGATGGATTTAAACACAATCATATCTACAATCATGTTAAATGAATATTGTATTAGTTTTTATGCTCCTCATCATATACAGGCCTAATGAGACCAGAGACCAGTCACTTTTAAAGATGCCACAATATATACCACACAGCAGAACCTCCATAAATATGTATTGAATGAATGAACAATATTTTTTCTGAACCAAGTAATAGATCTCACCTGATCTCAACAATATCTCCCCATAGTTACAATTTTTGGTAATTTGGAAGCTGTCCTATGTCCACCCTCCTCCTTTTTATCATGGTAAATTTTAGTATATTTGAGTCATATTAGTGTTTCTTGGAACTCGGTAAAAGAAATATTAGCTAGATCATTTATTTATCTATCATGCCATATTTATAGTATTACAGTAATGTATTAAATATAATAAATAAATGTAGTGCTTAATAGTTATTCACAGTTTTATAATAAAACAGAGGAAAGTATAACATTCATATTTCTAAAGTATAAATGACTTTATTATTAGTTTTAAATGTTTATAGAAAATAGCATTTTCTAAATATTAAATTATACAATCTTATATATCTGTTGGATATTTTTATAAACAACATTGCAGTAATTAGCATCTAAGCTAGTCATTAAAAATAAAAAACTATAATAATTAAAGAGAACATTATTTTTTTTATACTTGGAATACTAAACAGCATACCTACTTCGGTCTTTTGTCTACCATATTTTTAACACTATTGCTACAGTAAACATTATAAATAAAGTGGCTTAAATTTGAAGGTTAAATAAAATTAATGTCATTGTTATTAAATATTTAAATGTGTCATGTACTGTGATAGTGTATAATACATATTTTATTCTTATATTTGTGTCTTCTACATTAGTCCCATCTTATTTAAAAGAATATAAAACTCAAAGAGAATTTAAGAAATTTGCTCAACATCATCCAGCGTATAAATGTTTAACTCCAGATAAGAACCCGTCAAGCTACTCCAGAGACTGTCTTCAACCTTTACTCAAAGCAGGTGTGTGCACAGACCACAGTTTCAATAGGTCTGAGGTGAAGCCTGAGATTCTGCATTTTTAAATGAGCTTTCAAGTGACAATGATGCTGATAGTCCAATAACTATGCTTTGAATAACAAGGTTCTACTCTAGATTTCCTCTATTCAAAAATGACAATATATTGGTGAGATCTTGGAGTATATTAAATGATTCACTATAGTTCTTAAAATAGTATTAAAGGGGAAAACTACATTAACTATTTAAAGAACGCCATTCAGTGTTTTTCTTGTAGGCCGATGTGCATATTTTCTTCAAAGACAGTTTGTCGTTTTGTTTTGTTTTATACTTACACACTTTTATATTTTATAGTCCTTTAAAGATTGCTCTCTTCACCAAGATGGTTGCACAATTTGGGCATTAAGTAGCTAGCTAGATGAGGCATCACTTTTCAAATTTCCTTTGGGAAAATCTTCTTTCTTATCTTATCTGGTTCGGATAGAGCTCCCAGTAACCACAACTCATTAGCTTGTTTAATTACTTACCCATGGGTGTGCTCATCACTCACTCAGAGAGAAAAAAAAGCAAGACACCAAAACACTAGTTGATAATGACATAATCCTGGATACTCTGAGGTCATTTCTCTCTCTATGCTTCCCTTCCGCTGCTTAGAGGAAGTATTGATATGTAGTCGGGGGAAAGGAGATTGAGAAAGAAAAAAGGAGAACAAAATTGAACTGAGATATTAGGCAAAGGAAGAAAGGGATTAAGAGTTAGGTGATTGGGAGGTGGGCTGGGATGGGAGTAAAAGACAGATAACTGTACTTGAACAATTAAAATAAAAAAAATTAAAAAATATATAAAAAAAGAGTTGATAGGCTTCAAATCTCTGGATTCTCTGAGGAGAACGTATTTTTTCCATTTATAGGAAACAATGAATTTTATGGTCTGCTTAAGTAAGAATTATTTGGCATTCTATTGTGTACTACTTGAAGTGTACTGGAATCATTCTGTATATGTTTAAGTTTCAGCTTTGTCACCAGCATTTTTAACCATGAAAATTTGTTTTACTACTAATAATAGCAACTGAATTTTAAATAGTCTTGAGGATTAAAAGCCATGCCAGAAACGAACAATCTATAGGCAGTACATGGAGCTATAAAACCACATCATGGATTTAAAATAAAATAAAAGAGCTGACTCAGTATTATAATGGTAGATAATATATGTGGGAGAATGAACATAAACACTGCTTCTATCCCCTCTGACCTTGTTTTATTTTCTTCTTCAGTAGC
>PVKM010020951.1:0-22974 GCA_004027735.1 Carollia perspicillata
TATTTATCTTTAGAGGGGAAGGAGAGAGGGAGAGAAATATCAATGTATGGTTGCCTTTCATGTGTCCCCTGAAACCCGAGCATGTGCCCTGACTGGGAATCGAACCGCGATCCTTTGATTTGCAGGCCTGAGCTCAATTCACTGAGCTACACCAGCCAGGGCTAAAGTGGTTTTTGAAAATAAGATTATTCTACTTTTCCCTGTTCTAAAGTTCAATACATGCAAAATCCCACCACTGAGTTAGATTATTGCAACGTTCAATATATGTCTTTATTGTAAGCTAACATGTTTCAGGATATCAACTTTTGGTATGCAGAAATATCTAGTTAATTTCTCTAATGATTTTCCCGAAGGCCTTTAAGTTTGAATATTGTACAATCTAGCATACATTCTAAATTCCTATCTAACTTTTAAAAAATAAAGGCAATAATTTGTTTCAATGTGTTAATTACCAGGTGTGGGACAAGTCAGAAAGTACGGTTCCCCACAGGCATTTGTAGTCATTCATTTATTCAAGGAATATCATGAGCCCTTCTAAGTGCCAGGCACTGTTCTGGGTGCTGGGAATACTGTGCTGAACAAAATGGAATAAAAAGCAAACCCTGCTGTGACAGACGTAGTGAGGGCCACTATTTTTAGAAGTCCTCAAAACGTTAAAAAAAATAGAGGGACTGTTGCAGAAGAGGCAGGAGGCAGGAAATTCATAGAACAAAGCATTTTGGTTAGAAACATGAAAGGAGATGGAATTTTTGAGACTGAAAATCTAAATCTTTCCTGAGTTGGGTAGTGTCATGGATTAAACTGCATCCTCCAAAAAGATCTGCTGAAGTGCTTAACTCGTGGTACCTGTGAATGTGACCTTGTTTGGGAACAGGCTCTTTGTAAATGCCACCAAGTTAAGGTGAGGTCATTAGGCTGGTCCTGCATCCAATATGACTGGTGCCCGTATAAGAAGACGAAAATGCCGTACGACAGAGAAGCACAACTCCATGTGATGACAGAGGTATCCAGGTGATGTGGCTACAAGCCAGGGAGTGCCAAGAATCAACAAGGAAGCAGCAAGGAAGTGTGCTACTTAGAGTCTCGAAAGGAGCATCACCCTGATGACACCTTGACTTTGGACTTCTAACCTACAGAACTGTGAAAGAAAAGTATTCCCCATTTTAAGTCAACCCTTTTGCTTTATTTTGTTACGGCAGCCCTAAGAAATGGGGGAAAGGGGAAAGGAGGATGAAGGAGGGTTAGAAGCTGCAGGTGTGTTGGGGTTGGGGGTAGAATTAAGAGCTGGTGTTGGAGAAGTTGCCCGGGAGAAGTGGCTTCTTCCCAGGAGAGCCAAGAGGATTTATCTGGCAGAGTGTTCCTTTCCCAGGGCTGCTGTGACAAAACTGCACAGACTTTAATAACAAATTTATTTTCTCACAGTTCTAGAAGCTAGAAGTCCAGGTTCAAGGTGTTGGCAGGTTTGGTTTCTCTGAGGTCTCTCTCCTTGGCTCGCAGGTGGCTGCCTCCTTGCTATAGTCTTTTTCTGCACACATTACTGTGTCCAAATCTTTTCTTATAAGGATACCAGTCAGATTCAATTAAAGCTTTAAGAATATGACTGATTAAAGGAAAAAACAGCCAATTGTAGTGATGAGGAGCGTAAGAGGTTAGACATGCAGTTACAGAAATAGAAAGCATGTCTTACTCTGCTGTTTATAAAAAGTGCAATGTACCAGATGTCGTTTATTCCCTGAAAACATTATTCTGGTGGGTTTTTATAAGAAACGATCAGCAAGGCTTGCTTCTTAGAGATTTTATGGGTGTAGGGATGGGTGCCAGCTATATGGTGTAGCCAGAATCTATCTGCCTGTTCATTCCTAGACACCATTAAGTGCAAAGTAAGGAGCCATGGCCAAGGCCAGTGCTGGGACTACTTGGATGGTGTCACTGCCTGATGAAAGGTAATAATTTGTCAGTGCGCAGGGTGGGGCAGGAGTGGGTTCACAGTTGTTCACGTGAAAAACTATACAGTACTTAATAAATAATAGTACCAGAATAAACTGTGTTTTGCATGCTCACAACTGTAAACCTACTTTTACCTCATCCTGTATATTATCTGGTATATAAACACATGGCATAGTACTCTCCCAAACAAACAAAGGATGACAAAATTTAGGATAGTGTATACGTCTGGGTGGGCATCTATGGAAATGGAATAGGAGAAGCACACAGAAGTAAATGTAAGTTATTAATCAATTTCTAGTTCTTCCATGTGAAGCGATTTTTTCAGAGGGGGGTGTCATACATAGCCCAGTGACGATATGTGTTGCCAGCCAAGGACTGTTACGATTAATACAATTCTGCTCGCCTGAGATTTTTTTTAAGTCTTCAAGTTTTCACAACATTTAGGGAACTATTCAACACCAGACAGACTGTTTCAAAAGAGTCTTTTGCTTTTTTCCTATTTCTTTGATAGTTCGTATTTGTTGTGTATTGGTAAGGGGAAGAAGAAGGAGAATGGAGAGCCAGTGGGTCAGCAAAAAGAGGCGTCTCCAAGTCTTCTCTGCTGCGTCTGTCGTGGGCAGAAGAGCAGTTAGTAGAGCCCAGGCATTTTCATTTATTACATTCATAACTGCGCCTCTTTGCAAACAAGCTCAGGAAGGTTCATAATTTCGTTCAGATGTAAATTGGAAAAATACGGGTAGTACTTCTCAAATTGCAGTATGCATAAGAATCACTTGAGGTGTTTGAAAAAAAGAACAGACAGAGGTTTGAATTCAGTAGACCTCGTTAGGGAAACTACATTTTTAACAAGCCCCCAGGTGATTCTGTACATTTTGAGAAACACTGTGAGAGAGTGAGAGAGTCCAGAGCTGGACACCACGCAACACAGCTGGGCAGCCCTTGTCAACGAGTTCCCTGGCTCTGTTGTTAGTTAAGAATCTGAACTTTTTCACGTGGCCCTACAACGTTCTGGTAAATGCCAAGAGTCGACTAAATCCAAAAGCCTACATCTCATGCCTCGCCAGTTGTACCACATCCAACATCAAGCATTTTAGGAATCATCTTAGGCTGACGAGAACACATAAGGGAGCAGTGTGAAAACGTGACAGATCTCGCTGGACACAGAGTGAGGAACACCTTCTGTTCCTGCAATTTCCTTTCCCTCCCCACCTCTCCCACGAGGCAGCTTGGCACAGTCTGCGAAGTGACTGAGATTTCCCCGCAGTTCACAGCAGCCAGGCTACCCTGACCTTGAACACTCTTATTCCTACCGCATGCAGACTTGAAGGCTTCGGCCAGACACAATATACAGGGTGGGGCTAAGTAGGTTTGCAGTTGTGAGTATGGAAAACACAGAGTTTATCCTTGTGTTACTATTTATTAATTACTGTATTATTTTCCACATGAGCAACTGTAAACCTACTTTTGCTCCACCCTGTTTATAGCCAAAGGATATAAATAGATGTTTTATAGAAGAACATCTATTAAGAATAAACATAGGAAAAAATGCTCAGTGGTATTCATAATTTAGAAAATTCAAATCAGAAACATAAAATGTAATCTCAACTAATTTGGGGGAAAAACAAAACAAGAAATCTGGAGATGTGAAATATTGATGACAATGGAAATGAATGTGATTTCTTTATATTTCTGGTGGCATGGCAACTTTGAAAAAAGAGTATGGCTTTTTCTTGTAAAGCTGCATATAAACACCCTTTATAACCCAGTAACTGCTCCAACGCTGCAGAACTACTCACTTGAGAAATGTGGACTAATACGCATGGTCACTGTGTTCCTACCCTGTAAAGACTGCAGAAAATGTAAATACCCATGAAAAAATAGATAAATGAACTGTGTTATCAGGTCTAGAAAAAGTCCAACCATTGTTGACATAATGAGAATGGTTTGTGTGACATCAATGTAACCTGGCAGCCAAGGAGAGTGGACTGGAATGTGTGTGTGTGTGCATGAACAATGACGACTTCACTGTACTAGTCATTGCGGGGGGTGGGTAGATACCTTTGAGTGAGCATGTGTACTATGTGGCCGTCACATTGAAAATGACTGAGTGAGTAGAGCAACAAATCTGTGTCACATTTTGCATTAAGCTTGAACTTTCCTCCTCAGATGAGTCAGAAGGCTGCAGCTATAGGCAACTGGTGACTGGCAGCTTCATCACAACAATGTGCCCGCTGATGCGTCATATTTCCTGCAGAGTTTTTGGTGAAACATCAAGTCACCCAGGTGACTCAGTGCCCGTACAGCCCAGATATGGTGGCCTGTGACTTCTGGCTCCTCCCCAAACTAAAATCATCTTTGAAAGGAAAGGGATTTCACACTGTTGATGAGATTGAAGAAAATACGATGGGGCAGCTGATGGCGATTGGGAGAACTGTGTGAGGTCCCAAGGTACCTTCTTTGAAGGGGACTGAGATGCCATTGTCCTATATACAATGTTTCTTGTGTCTTGTTATCTTTAGTAAATGTCTATTTTTCATAGTGTATGGCTGGGTACTTTCTGAATAGGCCTTGTATATCATAATATAATGGGAGAAGAGAGTGATAATGAACAAATATTGGCTACAAGCAACAACATGAGTGAATAACACAGTGGAGGGTCAAAATGGCACATCCCAGAATGCTATATAGAGTTATAAAGTCATAAGCTCTTTTATTAGGTTAAAAAATAAAGTAAACTGAACAACATGTATTTTGTGCTTTTCCTTATTGGTTTCTGGGGAATCTTTATATATTTTAACACTAATTCTCTGTCAGCTTATTGTGGTGTTGATATTTTCTCTAAGTTTTAGCTTGACATGTCACTTTTATTCAAGTGTCTTTGGTGAATAAAAGAGTTTGGTATTAATATAATCAGTTTCATCAGGTTTTATTTTTTTGAGAGGGAGAATTTTCTGTCTGTCCTTCCATACCTTAAGGACAGAAAAATATTAACTACAATTTTCTTCCAGTTTTGTAAAGACTTGCTTTGAACATTAATGTTTTAATATACCTGGAGCTGACTTTTATGTTTGGGTGACATTAAAAACTCTATTTATTTTTATGTGGATAATATATTTTTTAAATCTCCTTTTGTTAACACAGTCCCTCCTTTTCCCACTGAATAGTCTGACACCTCTACCACCTATCAACATTTCATGCACAGTCTTTGATTTCTGGGTTCTGCTCTTTTCCATGGTCAGGCTTTCTTTCCTTATGCTAACGTCCTGTTGCCTTCGTAGCATTCTGATGAGTCTGTGTACATGGCAGGGCGCATCTCCTCTCTTCTGAAGTGTTATTCTTGGTCCTCTGCTCTTCCACAGAAATTTCAGAACCAATTTGTAAAGTTCTATAAAAAGTCCCGTTGGCATTTTGATGGGAGATACTTTAAATTTATAAATCGATTTGAAGCAAACTGGCATTTTTATGCTATGAAGACTTCCCATCCATGAGCGTGGGGATAGATCTCCACTTATTTAAGTCTACTTCAATGTTTTTATTAAAGTTTTATAACACATCATTTGTAATATATATAGTAGTTTCTGGTGCTATTTTAAATACTGTCTTAAAAACATTTTCTAATTTTCTGCTCTCATGCTGGATAGCTGATGTCATATTTTTCTCGTGGTGTCACACACAGAGATCATGCATACCCACCTCTACCTCATAGGTGAGGATAATTTTTTTTACTTGATTTATCCACACTAAACTTACACCTTTCCTCCACTCCTTGCAACTAATGGATATCTGTGAGGAATCATGAAGACCTCACAAATACCTTTCTCCTCAAGTGTTTGGTATCAGAGTAGGTCCCAGATTCATCTTACCCTGCTCAGGGATTAGCGTATAGCTGTATTCTTGGGTCTGTGGCATCTGTGGGTAACTTTGTCCTTTTCTAGTCTGCTGGCACAATGTGGCTGTCTGCTATTCTGGTCCCCATGTACTTATACCCAGCAGCTCAGGTGCCACCTCTGCACTTCTGACAGTTGCCTAGTCTTTCCAGCCATGGCCTTGGGCAGTTTGATTTAGTCTTTGGGCTCCTAACTAACCCGTTCCCACCATTTGCTGTTTAAAGCTCAGGTCTGGATACTCAGGTCGGTTTGTCTATGTGTTGCAGAGGAAGATACCTTGCGAGCTTTTCTATGTCCTGTGAGACCAGAGTGCCAGATGTATGAGGTCTGGTAGTAGCAGAACAGGAAGGTTTCTCGGAACTTCTAGTTAGTCAGCGGCCTCTGGGAATATTAGAGTGTAGTTTGTCATTACATAAAAACATTTTTCTCGATATTAAGTTAACTCAGTCCTATCTGATATCATATTTGAAGCACCAAGCATTAAAAAAATAAGCAGCAAAATTAAGTTATTTACTTCTTTAGTTGACAGATCTAATGGGTTAAGAAGCCAAGATGTCTCTGAAATGTTAGAATGCTTCAAAGTTGAGATCAGCACAGATATTTCTTCAAACCTATGAAAGGCAGAACGCCAAGTCTTTAGATGGCCTCCAGATGTAACAATGTTATCTGGACGATAACATCCAGACCCTTTACAAGTTTTGAAACACAAAGGTATCATAACTTGAAAGGGGCTATAAAGTCAATTGCTATTTCTTCTGTAATTTTTCTTTACTTTTAGGAAAATTACGTTTCATGTGCTTGATGAATAAAAGAAAAAAACAGTTGCAGAGGGTTTTAAATTGTACACATTGTGATAAATGCTAAAAAATTCTCTCCTTTCTTTTATTAAAGAGACAGTTGTAGTTCGGTTTCTTTCACTTATTTTGCAATAACACTGTCTGATTTGAAAGATTTCGGGGTGAAATCTATAGGTGTTGGGAACCACTCTGTCTGGTTTCAGGAGTTGTAACTGCCCCCTGTGGCTAAGGCTGAGTGAGCGACTGGACTGTGAGCCACTGAGGAAACAAAGCTTATCTCCCTGGCAGGAGTGCTGCTTCTGCCATCTCTGGCCCCCAAGGCTTGGTCGGTTAGTCAGAGTCTGCGGGTACGACCCCTCAGAGGAGAGGCAACCCAAGCAGACACGATCATGTGGGAGGCCACCAAGAAAGGACTCGAGGGCTGCAGTAAAGTGAAGGTGAAGGACCCTCAACCCTCCCAGCTATTTTGACATAGCCCGAGTCCCCTTTCCATCTGGGAGAAGCTCTGGGAGAAGCACTTCCTTGCTCTAATCCACTTAAGCCTGCATCTTGATGGGGAGGGGGGTGTAGCCCTCTGCCGGCTAGAGCGGTTTCCGGGGTAATCAGGCCTAAGAAAGAATATGTAAAATCCTGTGAAACCTGCTTTTGTTTAGAATGTTCTCAATTATATAAGGATCCAAGCAAGAAGTGAGTTTGTTCCTCAAAGTTTTATGGCTCTTTAGCTATCTGACCCTGACTCAAAATAGGCCCTCAGAGTTCTTTGTTATCTATTGTTTTACCCTTACTGCCTGACATTGATTGATGAGCCTTACCTGTATCCCTGTGTGTTACGAACCTAATAAATACCATTGAGGTAAGGACCTTTTGGCCTTTCTCCCTAGAGAGACTAGCTCCTTTCCTCCCCAAGCAGATCATGTCTTGGTAGCATTATGTTCATCTGTAGTGGACGGGGGGGCCCTGCTGGTGGAGCCCCCCCACATATAGGTAGGGAACAAAAAATAATGTTGGGATTATTTGAACTGCTGGAGGCTGGCATTCTGTAACGGTCAGTAGCACATCACCTGAGTGGATGTCAGTGCTGGCTGCAGAGTTTTGTTTCTTGAAGAACAGTCATTATTAAAAGGCATTGATTAGCTACATAAATTTAATGATTCTCTAATTTTGAAGGGCTTTGTAGTTCTTGAAACACCCAAGTAACTTGGTTTTGGGTTAAAAAGAAAACCCAACTGAACAGTAATAACCTTTGTACTTTAAAAACTATTTTGAAATAGGACAAGTGAATCTATACTTGCTCTAGTCCTTTTCCTACCTGGAGACAAAAATACACATCTTATGACTGCTATTTTTTTTCCTCAAATGTGGATTTATTTTAACAACGTTGTCAGAACACTGTTTTGCAGTTGTGTTATGTTCTTATCTTTGGGGAACCGAATTAGTTTCCTAGGGCTGCCATGACTAAATACTACAAACTCGATGGCTTGAAACGAGGGCAGCGTGCTCTGCACAGTTCTGGAGACCAGAGTCTGAAGGAAGCTGTTGCCAGGGCTGCACTCCCTCTGAACACTCTGGGGGAGAACCCTTTCCTTGCCTCTTCAGCTCTAGAGGCTGATACCCCTCGTCATTCTTCGCCCTGGGCCTGTGGCAATGCAATCAGTGCTCCGTGATCATATTGCATTCAGAGTCCACCAGGTAACCCGGAATAGGTCTCTTCTCTCTCCTCTGGCCTCTAAGCTCCCTGTAGTATCTGCTACTGGAAGCGTCTAAGAGACTTGGCTGGCAGAGGTGAAAGATGTTTGCAGAGGCCCAGACCCACCCCCACAAAGCTGAGTGTATAGAGAGAGTAGGTTTGGAGCTGAGAATCTGTAGCTTTATAGCCATGTGAAACATGGTCACATTACATACCAATGAAAAATAACAAGGTGATCTAAGTCATTTTGCCTGTAATGCATTGTCTTGTTTTCTTTCTGAAGCCTTGTTTAATGCACGTGGAGTGAGGGAGAGGCACACTGCTGGGGAAGGGGTGCTGCTTGTTCATGGAGAGGAGGGCGGAGTGTTGGGCTCACCACTCAGGTGACTCGGCTGCTGGACCTTTGAGGTAGAGGAGCAACATTTCCAGCATTAATGGTATCAGGTCCCTGGGGCCTTCAGGGCTTATTGTGGTGGTTGAGGGTGGACAGAGGGATGCTACGACATCATCGGGATGTGGTGGTGGCTGCCCAGAAAGAGGAGGCTTTTACACAAAGGGAACAGCAGCTCTGTGCAGTCTTGGAATCAGAGCTGCTTCCAAGTGCCCCACTTAGTCATAAAAATGGATGCAATTTGAGAAAATTATGCTCGTGGCAGGCTATTATACCAGAATGGGCAGTTTGATGTATTCCAGTTATGTTTCATCTTGAATGGCGACTTCTTTTAGTAAAAAGGATTTGCTGTTGACATCTCAGGATAGATGCTTTTTTGCTCTCTCACGCCGCCCCTCGCCTTTCCACAGTGGTCCAGCATTCGGTCCCTCCTCGTGTGGAGGCTCAGGTCCTGCCTTTTGTGCTAACTGGGTAACTTGATCTGGACCATTTGCCTCTTGCCCCCAGTGCCTATCTCTGGAAAGGTACAGGGCTGCAGTACCACTGGAATTCTCTAGCATCTCTCCACAGGGGAGGAGGACTGAAACGAAAACTCTGGCTCTTTGGGGATCTTTTCAGGTACCTGGGGAGTCTGGATTCCCAATACCTGCTGGGGTGTCCTCAGATGTATGGCCCTATGACTATATATGTTAGCTAGTATTAGCATCATTTCCTCCAAAGGTTCTTTTGGTCATCATGCTAGTCAGGACCCATGTAGAATTTGTGCTTTCTCCCATGATTTTATCTCTCTATCGTTTTACATTCACCCCATGATGTCTAAAAAACATAAACTTATTAGAAATGTAAATTTTCTAGAGAATTTGCACCCAACGTCCCTGACGGGAATGCCCTCCGCAGCTTGCTGAGGCTTTGCCACTCGTCCTGACTTCTCACACAGATGCCTCCCTTGCTCTGTTCCTCCCAACTGTTTTATTCCTGAATTCTCAGAAAGGGAGGGAGTGGTATGCAGGGACAAGAAAAGGAGGAAGAGTAGGAGGAACACTAAACCAGAAAAATTTTAATATGTGTTTGCTAAGGGTGGTTTTTTGTTTTCTTCTTTCAAAGAGTTTTAACGATTAGTCGAGGTGGGAGCAGAGAGACAGAGGGGAACTCGGATGGAAAGGAAGAAGGGGAAGAAGGAGAGGCACAGAAGGCAACAAAGATGTGCATTCTAGCAAGCAGGCTAGAGAACAGAAAGGGCTCGTTGCCAAGCCTTCATCACTGGCGGACCATCCAATGGCGCATTCGTCTATGGCAAGAACCTCTGAGCGGAGGGTGGAGGACTCAGACCTCAGACAGGTACTCAGTGCTGCCGAATAATCCCTCCATGTTCCCCTTGACGATTTACTTGCTGCCCCTTTCGGTCTCATTCTGTGCTGACAGTTACCTCTGATACTTCACAGAGTCATCAGATTAGAACCATTTTATACTCACCTCTCCAGCTCTGTCCACTCACATGCATTATTTGTACTGTTTTTGTTTGTGTTTTGCTTTGCTGTTACCTGGAGTGTCTGTGCTCCTACCAAAGTCAGGGACACCGCACTCTCTGTTCCCCGGATGATCCAATTTCTTTTCGTCTTCTCAAAACTTGGCCTCTATAGTTCTCCCTCCTTTCTCTTATGTTATCAATTCCCTTTACTCTGCTGGTTTATTTCTATCAACATCCTACCTTAAAAACGATACAAAACATCCCATCAAATGCCTCATACAGGTTCTTAGACTCTACTTAATTCCTAAGGCATGCTCATCCCCGGGATGATACTATGCCTTCTGCAGCTCTCACCCAAGGTGTCTTGACCTGGTGCGTTTTGACAGGATGCAAGGCATGTTGCAAATAATGTTGCCATTAATTGTTGTTGTATTAAAATTTGTAGTTGATTTACTTATACAGTTAGAGTGGGGTTAGTGTCCCTAGTAATGTCACTCATTCACTAGTGTTATTATTATTACTATTACTAGTTACATTATTATTCTCTCTCTTTGGTGGGAACTAAAGAGACGGAGTGAATGCTTTAGCCCTAAGAATAGGGAATGTCCTGTGTGGGAGGAAGTGTTACGACTGAAGAAAAGTTTTCTAATTGTTCCCTGAGCAATTTAATAGTTCCCCCCACTTCTCATTTTATGTGGACAATTTCTTTGTTCACCAAGCACGCAGTTTCAGAGTTTTATTTTCTTCTTTACAGACATTCCAAGAAGACTAATTTGCTTTCAAAAGTGATGTCACTAGGTCAATATTGTAAAAGAGCATTTTTTGGAATTTCACATTTTGCTTATTTAAAACAATATAGCGAATTAAGAAGGACAGGGAGCCAAACTATGAACCTTAAACTAAAAAAAACAAAAAAATCCAGCTGGAACTTAAACTAATTAAACTGCCATTATTTTTTTACTCAGCTACAAATCATAGTAATTAAAAAGTAAACAAACTAAGAGACAAAAATAAATCACAAACCAGCTTTAAGTTTTCTAGAACAATGACAGTAGACTATCAAACTACTCTCCCGGCTGAGTTGGGGTTTCATTCGGTGTGCGACCCCGGTTGAAACCTGGGTTGCAGGTGACTCCCACTCACGTGTGCAGTACAAGACAAGCACAGGGCGAGTTAAAGTTCCTGGGTGGCATTGCTTGTTCGTACACCCCTCGAAAGCAAAGGATAAGATACTGCGGGGCCCTTTCACGTGCTCAATAAATGTCTGTTAACTGACTCAAAAATTCATTCTGTTACAGTTGACTGAATTCGTGATCACTGCTCAGCTCCACCCATCAGCTTTAAATTATAGGTGGTACTCATACGGTAAGAATTACGGTAGCCTTTCTGTATCTTTTTTGTTATTATTCCTCACTCAGCTTTAACCGTTCCTTCTGAATTCCCCCCACATTTCTGAGGTGGAGACTGGGACATCATGTAATTCTCCTCACTATGCAACATTATTATTAATAATGGGATTTACAGCTTTAAATTTGAGCTTTGGTTTATGGATGAAGAAAGAATTGAGAGGTGGCAGTGCTAGAGTTTTGATCAGGTCTTAATTATTCTTATGGTCAGAGGCTTCATGTTTGGAGTGAATAAACTTTTTTAGAGATTCCTCATCTCATTCTGGGTTAAATGATCTGCTACAAAGTGCTTCCATGCTCCACTGATGTGCTGAGAATGATTTTTCTAAAACAGAAGACTGAAGTTAAATGTCATTCAAATGGAATCTTTAATTATTCTGGAGGTCACCAAGTACAAAGAAGTCCTGCCTTTTGCTGGCAAGTCTTTTCATGACAATTGTGCATGAATTTTATTCCCAACAATTATTTCCAATTTCACTGAGAGTAGTTGGTATCTGCTAATGCACATAGCCACAGTCTCTGTGGAAGAGAAGATACTTCCTCAAAGTGCTAGAGTTCTATGCAGGAAGAAGGTATAAAAAAGAAAAGCAAAAACACTCCACTGGCCAATATCCTTGATTCTTTCTGACAAAGAAATTGCTTGTGCTATGAGGGTTAAATCAGTAGGTCTGGAATTAGCCTGAGGTTTCCTTCTGAAATAAGAAATGTACCTCCATTACACCAAGTCCCCCATCAAGGCAGGAAACACACAGAGCAAGTGTTACTTTGTAAACACAGACCAGGAGTTTGCCCGTGCTTTGTATCATCTGGTCAGCATTGTTTGTTAATTACAGTGAGATGGATGATTTGCACTTGCTGTCAGTGAGACTCAGGGTGGGCTCTCGTGTTGTCTGATTATGTAGTAGAATTATGCCTCCATACAGAAAAATTCAAAAAAAAAAAATGAGCAACCCAGCTGAGACTCCATTTTAGGCTTTCTGGTTCCAGTGCGTTCCGTGCGCATATTGGTGCTTCCTGATCCAAGAGAGAAAGTGCACCTTCCAGAGCGGGGCAGAGGAGCCCACACCCCGTCCCGGAGTCCTCGCGGTGAGGCAGGCTCTGGCTGAGGCGCACATCCTTATTTAGTGCTGTTGCTGTATTGTGTCCTCTCAAAAAAATTCCAGGCATTTTATCTTCATTAAAAAAATCAGAATTTTGTAGACATTTAGACAGGCTCTACTCGATCTTTTGAACTTCTGCCTTTCAATTTTTTTTTTAAATAAAGACGTTTTAAGAGCAGTTTTAGATTCACTGCAAAATTGAGAGACGGGAAGAGATTTCTCGCATACTCCCATGCGCACACAGGCAGGGGCCCCCATGACGAACGCGGCCATCCGGAGTGGTCGATTTGGTGTGATGGACGAACCTGCATTGACACATCATGATGACACGACGTCCGCGGTTACCTCAGGGTTCGCTCTGGGTGTCGTGCACCCTCAATGCACAGCGTGCACGTGTCGACCACTGTCACGTCATGCAGAGCATTTTCACTGCTCTCCATATCCTCTGTGCTCTGCGTGCGTACATCCCTTCCCTCTGGCCCCAGTTCCCCGCAACCTTTGATCTTTTTATCTCCACAGTTGGGTTTTTTCAGATTGGCTTCTTTCACTTAGTAATATGCACGTAAGTTTGCTCTGTGTCTTGTCATGGCTCGATAGCTGATTTCTTTTTAGCTTGGATAATAGCCTATTGTCTGAATTTACTAGTGCATCCATTCACCTGCTGGACGACATCTTGGCTGCTTCCAGGTTCGGGAATTTTCAAGGAAGCTGGGGCAAACATGTATGTGAAGATTTTTGTGTGAACATCAGTTTTTAACTCCTTTATGTAAATACTAAGGCACACAATAGCTAGATTGTGTGGTAGGAATATTTAGTTTGGAAAGAAACCACTGAACTGTCTTACAACATGGCTGCTCCATTTCGCATTCACCTGGACAGTGAATGAGAGTTCCCATGGCGGCACATCTTAGACAGCATTCGGTGCTGTTGGGGTTTCAGAGTTTGGCCACGCTGACAGATGTGCAGTGGTATTAACTGTTGTTTTAATTGCATTTCCCTGGCGACATGTGGTGTGGAGCATCTACCGTATCCTTTTCCTGCAAAACACTAAATTTTTAAGCATTGTCATTCTGGCTCCTGTGAGTCTTCTTTAGAAATTATACTGTGTTTAATGGCCATTAGTAGAGCCTGCTATTGGCAGTTTCTTTTTTTCTTTAAGTATTTTTTTAATCCTCATCTGAGGGTATGTTTATTGATTTAAGAGAGGGAGTGAGAGCGAGAGAGAGAAACATCAACATGGGAGAGAAACATCATTGGTTGTCTCCTGCATACACCCCAACTGGGGGTCAAACCCACAGACATGGGGTGCTCAGATGAGCTCCAACGATCCGGCCCACCCAGCCAGGGTGGAGGTTTCTTTTGTGTCCTTGTAGAATATATTATTTGTATCTATAACATTTTTAGAAATTAAAATTAAAGCACCAGTAATTTTTAAGCTTTGTTTTAAAAAAATCATGTGAGTATATATATTAGTTTTGGTTTTAAACTAAATTAAAGGAAATAGTCAACATGCAAATGTCCTTGGGTTACATTTTTAAAAATCTGACAACTGTATGTAAAATTTATATTATTTTACAACAGTTACAAATTGCAGCAAAGTTAAATACCATTTGTGGAAATTTTCTGGGTGCCACTCATGAAAAAGCACTTTTAATTAGAGATGTCTGTAGAATTTATGGCAACCCAGGTGCCAGGAATATTTAGGGCATTTTTTTACCTGCTGTATATTATTCAATGCATGCCATGTTTTTCCTCCCATTTTCCTTCATGGGAGGAAATTAAAATTCTTACAGAATTTTCTTTCGAAAGTGTGAAATCCATTCTCCAGGATCACATTTGACTTTACCACCACTCAGTGCTTTACCTGGGGGTGGCCCTGAGTAGTAGCCCATTTGTTCTGTTTTAGCAGACTGCACATGTGCTTGTGTGATTGGCTGCATTTCGCGACTACCCCTCAGATTAGATACTTTTGAATGGCTATTTTTGCTTTGTTAAGAGCCAGGGGGAGTTGTCTCTCAGCAGTGGTTGTTGAGAGTAGGGTATGGCCATCCTAGCCCTGAAGGAATGTGTAGTATTTGAATGGTATGATGGACAAATGAGGGGCCAGGAAACTGGAAGTCATCTTCCACTGTTGTAAACAGACAAGTTCCCACTTCCATTACTATGTGTTATGACAGTCTAATAGAAGTTCATACAGTTAGGGTCTTTTCACTATTGCAGTGCAGTCGAACCCCACAGTAAAATAGCAAATCTGCTTCCTAATATTTTCAAAAGTCCCCTGAAGAGTGTTGTTACTTTGGATTTTAAAAACAAGGAATTTCTTTTTTCAAAAATATTTTTTATTTATTTTTAGAGAGATGGGGGAGGGAGGGAGAAAGAGAGGGATTGAAACATCCATGCGAGAGAGAAACATCAATCAGTTGCCTCTGGTACACGCCCCAGTTGGGACTGGACCTGCAACCCAAGCATGTGCCCTGACCAGGAATCAAACCGGCAACCTTTTACTTTGTGGGATGATGCCCAACCAACTGAGCCACACTGATCAGGGTTAAACAAGGAGTTCCTTAATGAATAGCTTTTCGGAATCTAATTTGTGGAAAGTAGAGAGCAGTAGGGGTGTGTGTCTGTGTGTCTTTGTTCACCCCATAGGCTGTGTAATCTGGCTCACACATGTGCTGGCAGGTCCACTCATTTTTCACCATCAAATTTTCCCAATTTTAATATTTTCCATGAGGTTAACTTTTGGGTTTTAAATGTTAGAACACGTTCATGGTTAGTTGGCTTTCTAGAGAACTTCTGTCCTGTGGATCAATGGAATTCTCTCTTCTTATGTGTATAATAATATCTCTTACCTTTAACAATCCTTTTAAAATGTCTCTCTGATATGTCAGCTGGGCTATTTAATAGTGTCTACTGTGCTGTGATATGCATGAACATGAATTCATAAAGAGAATCAGTCTGACAGAAGCACGAAGTCAAGATCCCCTAGAGGGCTTTACAATACCATTAGAAACGGAAAGGGCAGCGGGGATCTTAGGGCACACTTGGGAGCCACCCGGCATTCACCAGTACGGTAGAGTGGGGAATATCAAAGACTCATGGAGGGAATGGCGATTTTGATCCACTGAATCCTTGTTCAGTACAACTGCACTGAACTTCCACTTGAACATCTGTCCTCACAGTTACTTCTCATTGTGTGTGTGAAACACAAGTGAGGATGAGGTTCTAGTCCCTCCTTTGGCTGCTGTCAGTCCAGGTACTCCAAGGAAGGTGACGCTGATAGGAGGCAGAAGAAACACTTGGAAACAGAGAGGACATGGAAGTCGTCCATTCTTACCCAACTACGGCCAGACCTTCAGTGAAATCGTGCTTTTCCTTCATAGGTCAAGAGACTCCAGTTGGTAAGAAATTTAAGCAATTCTGTTTTCATAACTATTAACACCTGGTTTTCAGTTAGCAGAAATTCTTCACATTTTAAAAAATAAGAACATTCAAAATCAACAGAACTTTAAAAATAAAGCATATAAAAACTGAGACAGACTGTATCAGCTTTATGTTCGTTCATCAGTGCTACAACAGATTGCATTAAAGGTAAGACAAATAAGAAATTCATAATTTGGAAATTTATGAAGAAGTCTGTGTAGTGCACTTATGTTTAATGTTTAACTTTTTTCTATCACAATTCAGCACAAGTAAGATTGATAGAGCCTAGGTCCCTGATGTGAAGTATATGACATAAAATCTAAGTATTTTCACCACACACACACACACACACACACACACACACACACACACAGAGCTATAGTCACCAACACAAAGGATAGTAAGACAAAACCCCAGAAATATAGAAAATATTTTATGTGTGAATGACTGACATTGAAGGCCCTCTTTCTTCAACGTAAGTGTTTTAGAGTAATAGAATTAATAATTTTTAGTACCTATAATGTCTCGTGTGTTTTACTTACATTTCTTATTTAGTCCTTATAATGACCACAGAAGTCAATTATTATTATCCTTATTTTACCCTTGTGAGAAAACTGACATAGTTAGAAATTTAGACATCTTATCTAAAGCAACAAAGTTTTATCACACAACTTCGACCCTATCCTCCTTTTTCATAAGAAAATGGTGATTTATTTTTATCACATAACAAGAAGTCCACAGGCAGCCAATTGCTGATTGGTTGGCTCAGCTACTGAACAAGTCAGGGCTAAGATTTTTGCCGATCTCGGCTTTCCCCCCGTGTCTGCAGTGTATCTGCAGCAGGAAGTCCCATCACTCCCTGTGTTCAAGAGAGAAGGAAAAGGACAAGAACGGGTTGCACCAGCCACGTATGTCCCTTTCTCTGAAGAAGAAATTTTCTCATAGATTCCTGCTTACTTAAACATTTAAAAGGAAATAGTAAAATATAGCAACGCAGAAGAAGGTACGCAGTGTGAACATACAGCTTGTGGTTGTCACAAAATAAACACCTCGGACAAGCGAGAGAGCACTGTCGGCATCCCAGAGATGCTCCACCTCCTAGCACTCACCTAATCAGTACCATGGTCAACCCCCAGATGTGAGCATCCTCCTGATTTTTATAAAAAACCTTTCAGTGCTTTTCTGTATTATTTTGTCACCTAACTGTGCACAAACACTGTAGAGTTTAATTGTACAAGTTTTTTACTACTTAAAAAAAATAAATGTAGCTATTCTGTATTCATTATTTTGAGTCTTTTTCTTTCAATGTTTTATTTTTAATATGTGTTAAATTTATTCC
Organism: Carollia perspicillata; assembly: GCA_004027735.1. Classification (NCBI taxonomy): domain Eukaryota; kingdom Metazoa; phylum Chordata; class Mammalia; order Chiroptera; family Phyllostomidae; genus Carollia; species Carollia perspicillata. The sequence goes on from PVKM010020951.1 coordinate 17,446, forward strand.
ATGTAATCACAGTTTGTTCATTTTTATTCCTATGCAATATTCTATGTATTAATGCACTTCAATTTACTTACCCATTATATTGTTGAAGAGCATCAAGATTGTTTTTAGTTTTGGGCTAATGCTAATAATACTGTAGTTACCAATGTTTCTTCTTGGATATGAGAATACATTTCTAGTCAGTATCCACAGTTGTGTATTGAAGCTGACTCCGACTAGCTCACAAGAACTAATTATGTTCATTTCTTCTCAATTCTGAGTTCAGTGACATTTCGTTGGTAGCTTGGAATCAGCCATCATAGGGATGTTTACTTCATGAAAATCAGCCAGTACTACAAATAAGAAGTCATACCTTCCACCAGATAGCTGGATATTTATTTAGGAATGGATTTTCCTAGTCATTGGTTAGGCATATTCTTTACTTTAAGTATATGGCAGCAACCTGTTTACAAAGAAGTTGTACCAATTTATATCCTATTAACAATGGATGATGATGCATAGTCTCCCAGATCCTGGCAATCTTTTAATTTTACTTATTCTGAGGAATGTGTACTTGCATTTCCTTGTGTTTTTCATTTCTATCTCCCTGGTGACTAATAAGCTTATAGCCAGTTGGATATATTCTTGTGAATTGTTTGTTCAAATCTCTTTATTAGTTTTCATTTGGTTGTCTGTTGAGAAATTGACTTCCAGGAGTACTTTATATAGTAATCTGGATATGAATCTTTTGGATTTATATATTACAAATACTTCTTCTTTGAACTTGCCTTTTTATGTTGATCATGGTATATTTTGATGGGTAGTAGTTTTCAATTTTAATGCAGTTTAGTTTGTCAGCCTTTTCCTTTATGGTCAATACTTTTTGTGTGTCTTTAAAGAAGTCCTTCCCTGCCTTGAGGTCATAATGATACAACCTTTGTTGTAAATCATGTATCCACACTATCCTTTCAACTGATCTATTTCATTGATACATTTGTCTTTCTTTGAGGCAGCACCTCATTGTCTTAATTACTGTTGCTTAATAATAAGAATTAAAATCTAGTAAAGAAATCCTGTCATCTTCAAAAGTGTTTTGGCTACTTTTGGGCTTTGGCCATTTACATTTATATGTAAATTTTTGGAATACACTTGGAAATGTCAAATGTCAAGTTTTACTCTCTCTCTCTCTCTGTGTCACATGCACACATACACACACAGACCCTTCTTCCCCAACACACTCTTGTCCCTGTTTTTGTTAGGAACAGTGGTCTCATTGACATTTGATGTAATTACTTATTTAATTCCATTGAAATTCTTTAACTTATTAAACGTTTTGTATTATCCATGCTGTTCAACATTTTTCTCCACATTTATTTATTTTCTCTCAATATGTATTTCCCTCTACTGGTGTGGCAATTCAACCCTTCTATTCTATTCTAAAGGTTTTCTCAATATGTATTTCCCTCTACTGGTGTGGCAATTCAACCCTTCTATTCTATTCTAAAGGTTTTCTGAGCGATAACACAGGTGCCATTCACTTAGCAATGTCTGATATTAATTGGTATCTTCTCCCTCTTCCTAGAAAATGCAAGGGCCCTTAAATACTTTAAATCCATTTGCATATCTTCCAACTATGTTGTCATATATTTTACTTCTATGCAGATATATAATATTGTTTTTACATAGTATATAGTTACTATATCTTCATATATATCTATGTATTTATTTGGTACATTTATTTGTATATGGTAAATATCCATGACATATATACATATGCTATATACATATAAATACATGGCAAATATATATTTACCATATATGAATACCATGTGTGAATACACATGTGTATCTATACCTGTCTCTGCCTTTCTTCTAATCTTTCCCCATGACTTTTCATTTTTTCCTGCACTTTTGAGCTTCATCTGGGATTATTTTCTCAAGAAATCCATGTTATTTCCTTTTGTGCATGCCTTCTGACAACAAGGTCTCTTAGTTTTTGTTTTTTTATCTTATATTTGTATTTCATCATATGGTTGAATAATATCTTCTGTGGATATAAAACTCTAAGATAACTTTATGAATACTAACACTTTAAAATTTATTTAAAGTATTAAAATGTAATATTTAAATACTATTAAATAAAATAAGGTTCCATTGTTTCTATTCTTCAGTTATTTCTATTGAAAAGCCTGCTATTATTAATTCTTGCTTCTTTGAAGGCAATGTATTTGTTCTCTGGTTGTTTTTAAGACTTCTCTTTTTGATTTCATCAGTTTTATTTTCTTTATGTTGTTGTGGTTTATAGTGTTTTTGACTCTGTGGCTTGATTTTTTAAATAGCTGTTTTGGAAAATCCTCAGCTATTATCTCTTTAATTATCGTTTCTACCCCATTATTTCTTTTGTCTTTTCCCGGAACTTCTTGTGCACCTATGGTCTCCCTCTTCACTATATGCCCTTTGTCTTTCAGCATGTCATCGTCTGTCTTTCGTCTCTTCATAATTCACGCTGACATTTTCTTCTGGCCTCTACTTCATTTCACACATTCGTTTCAGCTCTTTTCACTCACTGAATTCCTAATACCATTATTTAATTTTTTAGGTCTAAAATTTTACTTGGTTCTTTTCTTAAAAAAACAAGCAGTTTCCAGTTTTCTGCCGAAGTGCTGCAATTTCTCCTATCCCTCTTTGAACATGGTTAACACTGTTATTTTACTGATTTCTAATTTAATTTTACTGTGGTCAATGAACATAATCAGTATGAGTTCAATCCTTCATTGAAATTTTTAAATGTGGTGGTTCACATACCATGCATATTTGAAGAGAGTGTGTATTTTGCAGTTGCTATGTACGGTGCTCTATAAATATCAATAGGTTAAAGTACTCAATAGGATTATTTAAATATTCTGTTTTTTACTAAATTTTTGTCTAGTATTTCTACGAATTGCTGAGATAGTAGTGTTAATATCTCTTTTTCTTTTGTTCTATCAATTTTGTTTCATGTATTAGAGCAAATATGTTTCTATTTTAATTAAGTGGAATAAAGTATTTAAAAATCAGGAAATTAACAAAGTACATCAACATAATTTATGTTATAATTGTATAACACTTGCTTCAGAGCATTTGTTTCTCCTAGCAAGTATAGATACTGGTGAAGTTCCTTTTGTAATACTTCCCAATTCCATGGTCCATTTCCTACCATATTTATGTATATTTACCCTTTTGTGTTCTTATTGTTTTGTACATCTTAAAATGTACATAAGTGCTATAGCATTGTATGTAAGAGTTTGTAGCTTTCCTTTGGCAGTCATTATTACATATTTAAGATTATCAAAGGTATTAGATAGGTATGTATCTAATACATACATCTACAAAGGTATGTACATCTAGTTTTTCACTTTCCTGATGCATAACCTATTGTATGAATAAAGCACAATTATTTTATTGATTCAGTCTCTATTTGTAGGCTTTCAGTATTTTACTCATAAAAATATATAGTGAATAATTTTTAATTCTCTCCATGTGTAAGTTTCTCTAGAGGAAATACTTTGAAGGGAAATAACTAAATTATAATGCATGAATATTTTTCAATTTTTGCTAGAAACTGCTGGATAGTTGTCCAGTTATTCTACAAAATGGTTCTAATTTACTTTCCCTATAGAACTTCTTTTGTTGTGTCCCTGCCAAGACATATATGGTCAAAATCTTGTTTTTGCTAATCTCATGAATATGGAATGCTATGTGGATGTAATCTCACTGATGAGTAGTGCTGGTAAGTATCTTCTAATATGCTTTTTGCCATTGTGGATTCTCTTTCTGTAAGTTGCCTCTGTATAGCCTTTACCTTTAATCTATTTCTTAAAAAATGCTTTACACAGCCAAGATGGAGGCGTAAGTGGAAACACTGTGCCTCCTCTCACAACCAAAATTAAAAGCAACAAAGAGTTAGAAACAAAAATGCAACCAGAACAGACAAAACCGAACTGTATGGAAATCTGACAACCATTCAACCAGACTGGCAGGAGGGGTGGAGTTGGTGGCCGGTGGAGAGGGAACACAGCAGGGAAAGGCAGTGGCTGCCAGACTTGTGATCGCAGGTGGCATGGGGCTAGCAGACCCTGGAGGAACAAGCAGAGCACACAGAGCAGTTGGCCGACTGTGGTCACACATTTGCACACAGATAAACTAGGCAAAACAGTCAGTGAGACAGACTGAGCAACCCAGGGCCCCAGTGATAGGAAATAAAGCCTAAAAGCACCAATTGAAAAGGTGCTGGGAGAGACTCCCAGCCTCACAGGAGAGTTGGTTGGAGAGACCCACAGGGTCCTAGAACATACACAAGCCCACCCACCTGGGGAACCAGCACCAGAAGGGCCCGATTTGCTTGTGGGAAGCAGCAGAGGGGATTGAAATCCGAGAGAGAGTAGAGCAAGCTCCATTGTTCTCTCTCTGACCCCTTCCCCACATATAGCATCACAACCCAGCAACCGGGTTGCCCTGCCCCAGTGAACACCTAAGGCTCTGCCCCCATACCTAACAGGTGGGATCTGACCAAAAAATTATGGCTCAAATGGAAGAACAAATAAAAGCCCCAGAGCCAATACTTTTAAGCGACCAAGAAATAGCCAACCTATCACATGCATAGTTCAAAACACTGGTGATCAGGATGCTCACAGAACTGGTTGATTTTGGTTGCAAATTAGATGAAAAAATGAAGGTTACATTAAGTGAAATGAAGAAAGATGCACAGGGAACCAATAGTGATGGGAAGAAAAGTGGGACTGAAATCAATGGAGTGGACCAGAAGGAAGAAAGAAACAACCAAACAGAAAAGAAGGAAGAAACAAGAATTCAAAAAAATGAGGAGAGGCTTAGGAACCTCCAGGACATCTTTAAACATTCCAACATCTGAATTATAGAGGTACCAGAAGGGGAAGAGGAAAAGCAACAAGGGGAAGACATATTTGAACAAATAATAAAGGAGAACTTCCTTGATCTGGCAAAGGAAATAGACTTCCAGGAAGTCCAGGTAGCTCAGAGAGTCCCAAAGAAGGTGGACCCAAGGAGGAACACGCCAAGGCACATCCTCATTACATTAGCCAAGATGAAAATGAAGGAGAGAATTCTAGAAGCAGCAAGAGATAAGGGGACAGTCACCTACAAAGGAGTTCCCATCAGACTGTCAGCTGATTTCTCAAAAGAGACCTTGCAGGCAAGAAGGGGCTGGAAAGAAGTATTCCAAGTCATGAAAGGCAAGGACCTCCATCCAAGACTGCTCTATCCAGCAAAGCTTTTATTTGGAATGGAAGGAGAGGTAAAGTGCTTCTCAGATAAGGTCAAGTTCAAGGAGTTCATCATCAGCAAGCCCTTATTATATGAAATGTTAAAGGGACTTACCTAAGAAAAAGAAGATAAAAAATATGAACAGTGAAAGGACAACAAACTCACAGTCATTAACAACCACACCTAGAATAAAAGCAAACTAAGAGGACAGCTAAAACAGGAGGGGAGGCACAGAAATGGAGATCAGATGGAAGGTTAGCAACAGGGGAGTGG
>PVKM010020952.1:0-22946 GCA_004027735.1 Carollia perspicillata
GTGGGGGGAGGGAAGGGGAAGGGTCATTAAGGAATTTGTATAAGGACCACGGACAAAGCCAAACGGGTGTAGGATTGAGGGTGGGAGGTGGAGGTGGGTGGGGTGAGGGAGGGTGGGGGGGGGGGAATAAAGACGACTGTACTTGAACAACAATAAAAAAGACATAAGAGACTTAAGGCTAGTTCATCACCTGATATACCCCCTAATGTAGCCATTAGGAAGGAGGGAAGAAAATGAGGAGGAATGTAGTATAAAAGAACTAAAACTGTTGTTTTTTTAGAACCATTAGTATTGAAAACATAGAATCCAATCGGATCTATCCATGTAGCTACTTAAATAACATACTTGCTACTTCGTGGTCTTGTAAGGTAACTCATAGACGTGCTGAAATAGAAAAATTCATTTACCTCTTTGATATTAAATTTGCATTTTCAAAATTCTTGCTGGCTATTTGTTTGCAAGTTAAGTGTATCAAACATATGAAGTATCAGCTATAACAGAGAAATAGCCTGCTGCTTTAAGTAAATTGTGTGCCAGATAGAATTAAAGACTATTGGAATCATACAGTGTGAACAGTAAGTGGTGCTTCAGCCATAAAATTGAACTGCAATATGCAAAATGTACATGTATGCAAAATGTAAATACGCACATATATACAAACTCATAGTTCTCAAAAAAATGCAAACTTAATTTAAAATATTGTTTTCTAGCCCTGGTGGGTGTGGCTCAGTTGACAGAATGACAACCTGCAAACCAAAGGGTCATTGGTTCAATTCCCAGCCAGGGAACATGCCTGGGTTGGGGGCCAGGGTCCCAGTTGTGGGTGTTCAAGAGGCAACCACACATTGATGTTTCTTCCCCTCTCTTTCTCCCTCCCCCACCAAAAATGAGTAAAATAAAAAAATTTAAATAGTATTTTCTCCATAAATTTGCTATATTTTAAAGAATATAATCATAGCCAGAGCCAGTGAGATTTGGGGAAACAGGTTCTGTTGTACTGCTGGTGAGAGTGCATGTTGCCACACTCTTTTTGAGGTAGTGTGATAACATATTGGCTGAAAATTTCCAATTTGAATAAAGTGTTCAGGGAATAACCATAGATTCTTACAAAGAACATGAAGATTACTGATTTATGTAGGAAAATGGAGAACAACTTAAATGTCTTCAATTGACCTTTTATAAAACAATTTATAATGTATACAAATGATAAAGGCCTATGATACCATTTTGAACAATATATAATGGACATTTCTTCTGCTGAATTGAACACTAACTAGCATAAAAACCCCCCTGTGATCAAAAGTCAGGTACAGGCTTATCACACAGCTGATAAGCTGCATCCCACACAAACATTCTGGTTCCAAAGTTCACTTATGCTCCTACTCTCTTGCCACATGGGAAGAAACTAATGTTAGCAAACACAGTTTGTGACTGTAATGATGATTAAGAGAGTCATATCATAAACAATATCTTAAGATAATTTCTGTAATTGAGAAGCATGCAAAAATGCAATTACACAGAGGGCTATATCATGAACTGATATTTTTATGGAAATGATTTCAAATGAACACATTTTAGATAATGGCCAAAGCCTCAGTATTACTGAAAAAGGAAGGTCTTATCCAGAATACAAACCCATATGCAATATAAGAGTTTTTAAGTAAAGAGAGCGTCTCGTGCTTTTAATAATTTCCCTGAGTTTGGACTCATAGAAATGAGCCATCATGTCATCAAACAGAGCTGTGCTATTTGTGCGTGTTTATTTTACTTTCCTAAATGATTCTGATGAAATATTCCAATGAATGTCTTTGTAATTCTTTTAGAAAGCTCCATGAACTTATGGTTATATTTACTTTACCAAGTTTCCCACAAGGTTTAAAAATATATATTTTTTAAATTTTTCATTCAGGATCATTTAAACAAATAGTACTTTTTCCCAAACATGTCAGCACAACACGGGGTACTTTGGTACTGAGCAGCCTAGGTGTAGACCTAGAAATGAAAAACAGCGACGATATTTAAACGTATCCTAATCTCAAAGACCACATTAGAGAACTGGAGGATTCGTATGGCTTTCTTTTGAAACCGCCTCACATATTCAGTGTCTTTTTTTGTCTCTGTTCATCCAAACGACCCATTTCCCACAAAATGTAATGTCGAAGGGAAAACATGGAAGATGGAACACTGCATAATGATGCCTCAGTCAATGACAAGCCACATATATAACAGCAGCCCCATCAAATTGTAACATCATAACATTAGAGGGCGACACGTTACTCACGTTTATGGTGACGCAAAGAAACCTGTTGTGCTCTACGAAAGCACAGCAGATGCGTTATGTACAGTACACAGTACTTGATGATCATAGGAAACAACTGTGTTTCTGGTTCAGATATTTACTAGCCTGTACTTTTTATCATTATTTGTAAGTGTACTCTTTCTCCCTGTGAAAAAAACTTGCTGCGAAATAGTACCCCCATGCACCTTGTGTTCCCTGCATCTCTTGATTGCATCATTTTCTCTTGTGCTTGATTTAATCTTGCGTTGTTTTGTACTGTGATGGGCCGAATGGGCTTGTAGCCTGGGCACAGTAGGCTGTACACCCTGTACCCTAGGTGTGCAGTAGGCCGTACCATCGAGGTTTGTGTACGTGCACCCTGTGATGTTCGCACAATGCCAAAATCACCAAATGATGCACTTCCCAGAAGGCGTCCTGTCTTTAAGTGGCACATGATTGTAATAACCACAGATGAAATACTCTTTTTTATATTCAAGTCATTAAAAGTAGAAATGATATGCAGTACATATGTATTCACATAATTAAAAATAGAAATGTTGCATTTAAAATAGTAAAGGGAGGGAACTTCAGGGGAAAAGGGGAAGGGTTTGCAGGAACAAGTATAAAGGACACATGGACAAAAACTTAGGGGGTGGAAATGGGAGGGAGGTGGAGAGCATGGGGGGTGGGCTGGGATGGGAGTAAAAGACAGAAAACTGTGATTGAACAACAATTAAAATAAATTTTTAAAAATAAAAAATTACTAGCTTAAGAAATAAACACATAAATAAAATGGTACCCTACCTTATTTATTCATGTATATGATGACAAGGAAATTTAGAAAATAACGTTTTGGAAGGTATACTGTGTATCAGGCCTTGTGCGGGCTGATCAGGTGTACATGGTCTTGGTCCCAGCCCATGGACTGTAAAGTTCTAGGTTAGGGATGGCTGCGCTCCTAGGGAGTCCCACGGGCTTCCACCCCGCCCTCATGATTGTTGGCGTTACAGGACACCTATCAGCAAAAACATTAGGGGAATTTGAAGAAGAGCATTTATTACTCACAGGTCCTGCAGGGTATGGGGCACGTCTAAGGGTCACACAGCAAGGTCAAGAGAGGAAGGAAGCCCGAATCTGGGGCTCTGTCTTTTCTACAGTTCAGTTGGGGGTGCCTCCACTTTTTGGAGTTTACTCTTTATTAGTGACTTTGAAGCATCAGAGTGTGAACTTGGGCACGGTCATTTAAGAGATCAGTTATCTGGTTTACCCAGGAGTGTCTGAAAGGGAAATGCCACCAGTATGGGCAGCCTGCTTCCTCACCTAGTCGTTTTGCTAGAGTCTGCGTCATACGGCTGGCAGCACGTTTATTCAAGACGGGTGTCAGGCACGCACCTGGCAAATAGAAAAGCTTAGTGTCAGGCATTTACACTGCAGGGTGCCATCTCATTTTACCCTAATTAAAGCAAATCAGGGTTATTTTAATATTCTCATTTCAGACATCAGGACCCTGAACTCCGGGTCTCAGAGACCCTGAGATCTGAGTCTGTGAAACTCCCAAATCGTGCTGTGTTTCCTCCCCCATGTCTGGTGCACTTAGAAGGAAACTAAACTCACCCGGTTAGAGGGCTGCGGAAGTGAAACACCTCTGGCTGATTCCAAAGCAGAGGGGCGAAGAGAGGTTGCCATGCCCTGCGTGATTCCTGTTGACTGTTTATTTGAATAATATTTTTATATGTATTACCACTCTTTGGGGCATTTCTGATTTCTCTGACATTGACCTATGAATAATTTAGCGTGGCTGGTTGCCAGGGAGGTTCTGATGGGCACAGGTGCTTCCTGATAGCCTACTGCCAAAGTTAGAAGCGCCCCTCACTGGCTGCCGTCCTTGTGCACATTCCTTGACTTTCTCGTGCCTTCGTTGCTGCCGCACAAGGTTGTTGTAAGGATTAAGTGAATCGATGCATGTGAAGTCCTTCAATGGCAGAAATCACTGTAAGTGCTTAATACGTGTTAGCCATCATTGATAGTATGGATTCTGTTTCCATGGGCTTCAGCTTAATGCAAAACAAATAGCTTCCTAAGGGATTGGGTTGAGATTCAACACTCCTTCCTCCCTGGTGAGTGGCAGACACCACTAATCACAGGTGGCACTGTTTACCTTCAGGCCTAGACAAGGCCTGCAGGTCCTTACACCGAATGCGTCAAGCAGGCTTCTAAGAAGTAATTGGGTTTGACTTGTGGTAGTGAATTTATTTTGCCATACTGAACAATAAGACTTCTTTTTTCATGAAAAACTTCACGCACCTAAGAGCCACAGCATCCTAGCTAGGATTAAGCTACATTAATGCAAATTGGCTTTAGGATGCACCTTTCTAGCAGTTCGTTTTAAATGAGATAATTCACACACACACACACACAAATGAAATATGTATTTCTCTGCTGAATGATTCCTCAGGAAACTTGTCTTAATGTACTAAGTGCTCTAAAATTGCAGTTGGTGATACCCTTGTGGCAACATTTGTAAGTTCTATAGTAGCTTGTAAGTTCTTAAACTGCACTGCCCAGGTTCCTTTAAGTGGCCCTTGCTTTGTAGCCTTTTCCTTGTTAGTCAAACCTCTATGTAGTTTTGTGGATTACCTCTGCTACAGTATTTAACAGGTAATTGTCACTTAGCAAGTTTTTCTTCCTAACCATATTGTAGATGCTTTAATGAAATAAAATTGCTTTTATCTCTATGTTCTAGGAGCTAGAATTGGCCCCTGTGTGCAGTACATATTCCATAAATATGTTACTTAGTCAAGTTTTGGTGATGTTACCTAAGTCAAATGATATAAATCCTTCACATTTTTTGCTCAAATGTTTCATCACTTTTCATGATTTTTTCCAGTTCCTCCAAGTACTTGGAAAGCCAACATATACTACTTTAGACACAAATGTATCCCTAAAAGTTCATCAGCCATTGCCCTGAAAATGTGAAAGCTTTACCATGAGTTTATCATCACATTACTGTTAATATTTTATTTTATTACTCTAAAGATATTATGGCTCTTAAATTAAACTTTATTTTTGCTCATATTCTAGGATCAACATATGTTCAATGTGCTATTATCTGAAGATGAAAATTAAGTCCCATTTACAGAAAGACGATCTTTGGCATTAAGAAAACATTTATCTTTCACAAACCATCTTAAATATTATTTAATGCACCATTTGTCTGATTCTTCCATGAGGATTCTTTCCAATATCTATGTTGCTTCTAAGCCTTATGCACATTGTAATTATTGCACACATAATTCTATATTGTAATTATATTTGTAATACATTTTATTTTTAGGAAACATGTAGCTTCATGGAAAAATTGGTATACAATTTTTCAGCAATAGGTATACAGATTTTTTCATCTGCCCCCTAACTCACACATTCAGAGCTTCTCCAGTGTCAACATTCCTTCCCAAAATGACACATCTGTTACAATTGATGAGCCTACCACGACATGCCATTATCAGCCACAGTCCATAGTTTACATTAGGGTTTACTCTCGGCATTGTACCTTCTATGGTTTTTGACAAATGTGTAATGGCGTGTATCCACCATTATGTTATCATAGAGAATAGTTTCACTGCCCTAAAAATACCTCTGCTCCACTTTCCATCCCTCTGTCCCCCATAACTCCTGGAAACCCCTGATGTTTTATAATGCTCACAGCTTTGCCTTTTCCAGAATGGCTGCTTTCACTTAGTAATGTATATATAAGCTCCCTCCATGTCTTTTCATGGCTTTATAACTTATTTTTTTAATGCTGAATAATACTCCATCATCTAGATCATCAATTTTCAAACTTTTTCAACCAAAAAAGGTTGAAAATTGTATCTGTGGTACAGATATATTGTACAACAGAAAATTGTATCTGTGGTACAACCAAAATATATTTTTATAGATCTGACATAAAAGAATAGGTATATTTTTTTATTCATTTCAACTGGATTGGCTATTGTCGTGTTGACTGTTGTCATTTTTTAATTGACAACTTATTGGAAAAGAGGTCAGTGCCCCTAACTAAATAGTCAGGTATGGCATGTTTTAAATATTCTTGTGGCACACCGGTTGCAATTCACTGGCCTAGATATAACACATTTTATTTATCCACTCACCTACTGAAGGACATCTCGATAGCTCCCAAGTTTTGCTGATTATAAATAAAGCTGCTATAACCACCCATGTGCAGGATTTTGTGTAGATGTCATTCTGTCCATGTGATACTGCAAGCTCACCCATGCGACCTCTCTGAAGATGTTTTTTAAAACCTTTTTGTCTCTTGCACTAAGAACAGTGCCTGGTACAGGGCAGGTAATTTTGCTGAATTGAAAATATGTGGTATGGTAAATTGAATAAAGAGGCACATATTCCATTTCAGATCACTTGTTTGCTTTAAAACAGACGACATAAAGGATTTCTAATTCAGAATGATCTATTATAATCATCTCATGGAAGCCATTATTTTCAGAAGGCATGATGATAGCTTTATTGTGTTGAAATAGATTATAAAGGCTTTGGCTTGAAACTCTGCTGCTCAAAACAGTGAAAGCATAATCAAAAATTGATAAACTTGTGGGGAAAAAAAATGAGATTTGGTATATTTACTTATTCTACAAGGGACACAGGACTTCTGGTTTGGCCTTTAAATCATCAAATAACATTTTTCTCTCATAGGTAAAAGAAAAAAATATCCTTTTCATCTATTCACTGGGGAATTATGCCAGAATTGCAGTTGCCAGACTAAAGTTCTTTGATCCAGTTTTTTTTAAAGATTTCATTTATTTATTTTTAGAGGGGTAGGGAAAGAGAGAGGGAAAGAAATATCAATGTATGGTTGTCTCTTGCACGTTCCCTCCTGGGAACTGGACTGCAACCCAGGCATGTGCCCTGACTGGGAATGGAACAATGATCATTTTGTTCACAGGCCCGCGCTCAATCCACTGAGCTACACCAGCCAGGGCTGATCCAGTTTTAAGAGTCCAGTCCAATTTATCTTTAAGGTTTTTCACACATACACACCCACACGCATCACCCCCACACAGGATATCCAGTGAAAACTTCACAGATACAGAAAACATTACATGTATTTGGAATATGACCTAAATGCAATATTATAGAACATTGTCCTAAATACATTCACATATGGGCTTAGGTTTTGTTTTTATAAGTAAACCCCACTGTTTAAATGCTATTTGTGAGATACTTGAACTCCAATTTTCCAAGGCGAATTTATCAGAATCTTGGAAATTATTAAAGTAAGAAACCAAATCATGTTGAATTTTTTTGTATTGCATATTGCTTGTTCTTTGGTTTTGTTAGTATAAACATTACACATAGACTACCTTTAAATCAAATTTGTTCCATAAAAACAAATCCGTCATTTGGAATTATAATCTTTGCGTCTCCTGATCATCTCTGCTTAGACATTGGTGTCGTACTAGGAAGCCAGGTCTCATGTGGATGCTGACTTTTACTTCCTCAAAAGGCAGAAGAAAGACTTTCTCTGTTGATACATTTACAATCACTCAGAAAAATTTAATTATGAACATGTTTGCAAATTGGCCTTTAAATTTCCTTGAATTTATACTTCCCAAATGAATAGACTTAGGAGGATTTACAGACCTATAAATACCATGAAAGCACACTATTTTATTTTAGTAATGTGAGGATGAACAATGCAGTTCTCAGGTTAGAAATACAGATCCTAATCTCATAAATAAAAGTGCCAAATCTTGGCATCCAGAAAAGAAATAATTGAAGCTATTTGTAAAAGAGTCACCTCCGAGATCGATGTACTTAGCATTTACGCCGTCCTTTTTAAGGGTTTATACTTTACCCTCTTGAATCCACAATGACTGAAGGCACCGAAGGAGCAACAAACAAGTTTATTTGGAAAATATGCATTTTATGAAACTGAATTCTACTTACAGGAGTAAATAAAGAATGCCTGTGACTTTTTAGCCTTCATTAAAGCTATAGAATTGGAATAGTCTTTTAGACTGAAAGGCAACCTATGGGTTGGGAAAAACTCACTCTAAATTTCAATAGAATTAAATTTTTCTTAGCACTATGATTCAAATGTTTTATCATTTAACAAGTCAGGAGACAGTTGTAGCAACATTTTATACTCCCTGGAAAGAAAACGAAGCTGTCAGACAGCATTGTGCAGTGGCTAGAATTATGAGTATGTTTTTAGCTTTTATTTACTGGCTGTGTGTCCTTGGTCAAGACACTTAACATATCTGTGCCTTTAATATCTCACCTTAAGATGGAGGAGGTAAAATTTTCATGCCTTATAGGTTTGTTGTGAGTAATACATGTGTTAATATATATCATAGGCTTAGAATAGTGCCAGACATAGTATAAGCTAAATAAATGTCTACTATAAATTGACTTTAAAGTTTAAATACGAATTGTGAGGCAGTGTTGAACATTTTTCTCTCTCTCTTTTTTTTTTCCATTGATTCCAGGGACTGGGGAAGGGAGGGAGAAAGAGAGGGAGAGAAACATCAATGTGAGAGAGAAACATTGATGGGTTGCCTCTTGCACACATGCCCGCTGGGAATCAAACCTGCATCTCAGGTATCTGCCCTGACCGGGAATCAAACCTGCAAGCTTTTGGTTTGCGGTATGATGCCCAGCCACCTGGGTCACACCAACCTGGGTTCCCTCTCTTTCTTTAAGAATCACAGGGAGAAATTGAAACTAGGGTATAATACAAGGGAATGCTGATTTGATAAGGACAAGAGATTTAATATATTTTTGAACTTTGAAGATTATCTGATATTCGGCCTATCTGAAGTCACAGCTTAATCTCCTGCAATATCTTCAGATTTGCTAATGGAATTCTGCTTCTGATTGCATAACATCCTGCATCTTTAGGTATAAATGTTATATAAAAATAGAAGATAAGATATCTACCTATAAGTATTCTAGAAAGGCAGAATTTCACTTCGAATGTGTCAAGTTCAATATAAACTATGTCATGAAAAGATCAAAATCCAGTAGCATAAACTCATGTATGTGGCAGTTTCTCAAAATGTATTCCTCTTGTTGTTTGATCACACACAAATTTTGGTCACAACAAAAGAATCTTTTTAAATTAGCAGCCCATGAAATAACTTTCCTGTTTGTGTTAAATAAAGCTCCAGGCTGTTGATTAATATTGTAGGGGGAGGGGTTCTACAGAGAAGCAATTTCTTTTGAACAGAGATGAATACGTTTCTTTATTCCAGAACATCTTGGGATCTTTAAAAAGTGCACATTATTACTCGGTAAGAGGAGGATCAAAAATATGTTTGACCAAAGATGGTTTTTATTTGGTAGCAAAACAAAAACAATCTCAAGGTGCTCGGGTTTTAGAAACTGCCGTTGGTAAAGCTGCTATATTTGTGGCACCCAGCGCATGACAGGCAAGTGAGACTTCATTTCAGGTGCAAAACAATAATAATGGCAATTAATCTCCCCTGTGATTCTGTCAGTGGTGCCCCTTTTGTCTCCTGGAACCATTTTCAAAGGGGGATAAACGGATATTAACCATCAATAAACCTACTGATTACTGAGTAAACATGAAGGACTGACATCATGGTTTGCTAATATTCTACCTCATGAGTGTCCTCAAAAACCCAATTGCAGAGTGATAAGAGAAATCTACTATTGAACTCCATGTCAAAGCTATAGTCCCTTTCAACAAATAAGTGTAGTAGAGAACTGCTGCCCTGTCTTTAGTTACATAGATACATGGTTGTTCGTGGAGACAGTAAATGAAGCAGACACAGAGTTCCAGAAGCTTTATTAGGGAACGGCCTGGACAGTGCGTCTCTCCAGCCAAGCTCTGATTGGCAGTTGAGTCCCTGTTATAATGGCACAGCTGTGCAGCTAGCTGTAGTGGTATCTGAACACAGCTGGGATCTGGCGTCGACAATACATGTAAATGGGCATTACTGCACTTTTGTTTGAACTTCATGCCTTCCATTAAGGAACAATAGCAAAGTTTTTATCCACATTTTTTTAACTTAATCATGATTTGTGTGCCTTTGTTTTCTGACAAAATCCACTATGCAGTCATTCCAAAGTTTCCTGATAATTGTTTTATTTTTTTTTTATTTATTTTTTTTTCTGGCTCATCTTTTATTTTTTTTTAATTTATTTTTTAATTGTTTTTCAGTACAGTTTCCTGATAATTGTTTTTAAAAATCAGGACTCTCGCTTCACCCACAAAATGTCAGTGCTCGTAAACAAATAGAAAAGTGTAGAACATTCCAAAATCATGTCCCTTCTATCATCATAGGTTTTTTTCTTCCAGAAAAGAGATCAATTTTTTTTTTCAAAATATTAAAAGGAAAAACCAGGTAGTGTGAGAATTTCCCTCTTCTTTGAATGAACTTAAAAGAAAGTTCTGGTCATTCAAATTAGACTTTGATATAAACATTAAAAAATTCAAATTTTTCATATTAGCACTACTGAAATACTTTGGACCTTAAGTGGAAAATGTCGTTTTATGGGGTGTTCAAAAAATCAAGTATGTAGGGTTATGACTTTTGGTATTTTAATTTTGTATATGTAAGTGTTTAGGGTCACCTTTGAAGACACAAATGTTTAAGCTACATATACCAGACTAATAATATATAATACATTTACATACACTAAACAAAAGGTAATGTTAGTAGATAAAAGCATATGTTAAATACTTCTATGTAAGCATTTCTAAACATCACAGTTTAGAATTACTTCATACATATAGATGATGTATATGAAGCAAGAGTTTAGAAATAAATGCATATGTACAATCAGGTACTTTCCTCACTAAATTCTAATCTCAAATATCAGAAATTGTTCCAAGACTAATTTTCTCTCCATACCCAGTAAAGATGTGGTTATAAAAATCAAAACCTAAATCCTTGCTTGGATATAAGAACCTATACCACCTATTAGCAGCTCCGGGATTCCAAGTATTGGGTTGCAGTATTTCGAACTAAGAAGACTTTGACGATTATCAGCTTTCCTTCTCAATCTGTGGTTTCTTAAGACTGTCTTTTATCATTTTCTCAGCCTCTCCATCTTTCAGCCCAGGTTTTCCTGCCCTTCTAAACTGTAGCAGAAAGAAGAGAAGAGGCAAAGATCCAATTATGTGTCTTCAAGATGACAGCCTGAAACTCATGTCTCCTTTGTCCTGATAAGAAAAAATATAGTTTATCTCTCTTAAAAGATGGAAATTTGTCACAGATATGATGAAACCTCTTAACGACGGGCACACATGAAACTCACATGGTTTTGTTTTATCTTGTTCATATTTTTCTCGGTTTGGAAACTCAAACGTCTTATAGAAGACCATAAACATTTCATTTCATCCTAATAAATGGAGTCCAATAAAATGATATTTTGCTAAGTATAGTCATTTAATGTGAGTACCTCTTAGGTTAGTATTCCATTAAATCTAGTGTTCTTTACAGTCAACTGCCTAGTTCCAACATTCTGCTCTAATCTTTGCTCAAGACTTTGTTTGAAAATCACATTTCAGACACTTGCCCTAATTACCCTGTTATTAATGCTTCTAGTTCTGGCACCTGGCCCTGGTCACCCTGCTCTTCTCTGTGTTTTATTTGTAGCACTTAACCCCTTCTAACCTATTATATAACTCACTTATTTAATAAGTTTGTTGTTTGTTGTCTCCATCTGTTCCCTTGCTAGAGAGTAGACTTCGCAGAGCCAGAAAATTTTGACAATCTTATTAATTCATCCCAAGAATCTAAAAACGAAATGCCAGACACAGCCCACACTTAATATTTGTAGAATGAAAATCTCTATCAGAAATGTTTCTTTGAATTTATTACCCTCCAAACAACTGTGATAATTATTTTCTTTTTCAGTTCATGTAAACCAAAGAAAGCCTCAGTTGTAGTTAAATTTGTTAATATTTTATTACCATCATATACAGCACCATCAAAAGCAGAATTTACTCAACATTTATTTGTGCATGGTATCTGATTACCTACTAAGTTTCTTGTTGGAATCATTATCACATAAACCCAAGATAGACTAGTAAACAAACACATGAACATGAATCACATGTCAACCACTTTGGATATGAAAAGCCCCAGAAATTTGAGTATTAAATTCAAGTTACTATTTTAATCGTGTTCTTTCTAATGTTCTTATATAATAGCTTCATGTAATTTATCCGTGTTCCTGATTCTATAACCTCTATTTAACTTGGATGTCAATGATCCCATCAAAGCAAACTGGGAAATTTTTTCCAATGACCAGAGAACTAAACAGAGAAAATGGGGAAAGCAAGTCAGGTCAGTACTTGGAAAAAGTTAGTGTTTCATTTTCTGGAAGGCTCACAGGCCAGATGGATTTTCACATAACTTTCATGTCTACTTTTCAGTACTTTACCTGCAGATATACCAAGGTCTGTGCTTCTCAAATTCTCTCTGGCAAGGGACATTAAAAAATATTTCAATTTGTTCCATGTCAATACTTATTAAAAATACAGTAAAAATGTTGCTGTAGTGTCAACTTGCTATAAACATCTCTAAATGCTCACTCTTCATTTCCATTCCCATTTTGATGAGTGGGAACAAAGTCCAGATACCGACATTGGACCTTGGCCTACACTTCGTGTGGCAGGGTAACCACACGCTGAGAAGGAATCCACGTGTCTGTTAATGGCCCATTTTAGAACACTACAACAAAGAGGAATGCCAAGCAGAAGAGGTAGGTGTGGAAGCAAGAAGGCACACCTGTTGGCAAGTTACCACCCTCCGCTTGAGGACAAAATACAAATATAGTCACACTTCACCTGCCTAGCAAGCAGGTTTGACAGGAAGTCCTCCTTTTAAAACCTGCTCACAAACCAAGAGGCTTCTGGTGAAAACTCAGGAGCTACTGCAGCTGCGCTGGTGTTGCTTGTGCACCAAAGTCATGAACTTGACTGACTCCACAGAAGAAGCTCTCCCTCAGACACTATTTAATGTTTCATGTCCAATTTTCAGCAAGCTTGATTATCTGATTTTCCAGCTCACAGACTAGAAACCGATGATGACAGCTGGCAGCAGGAAGGAATAATTGTTCTCTGGCAACTGGAAGAGTTGATAGCTGACTGGATAATCAGACCCAAAAAAAAGAGGAAGAAAAGAGAGGCAGTAGTCTATGGCCACTTAGCGTGGGGCTGACGATTGCTACTCACTTGTCCACGGCTCACTGTTCAAACACATGGCTGTGCTGTGTGCTTTCCGTGAACGTAAAGTTACCTAAACTCTCTAGGTCCAGTCGCCATCCATGACATGTGGAAAATACGTCTTTCCCAGACTGTGGGAATGTCAAACGGCGTAACATGTATTAAAGGACTTTGAAACTGCTAAAATAACTATATCAATGACAGCTACTCTTTACCTTTCATTTATTTATTATTATATCTATGTTTCAGCCAAGTAGAATTGTGTTATTTAGAATGCTAATTGTATATCATCGATATTCATTTTACAAATAGTTCACCGTAAGTTTCTTAACATTTCATTCTTAAAGCAGATTTTACTAATTAAAACATTCACTTATCTCATCACTTAATAAATTATCTAATATTTTTTATTATATGTACATTTGAACAAAATGAATTTTGTTCATTATAAATAAATATTATAAATCAATGGATGCTAGTAATTCACTTTAGGGAATGCATCATTCCTTGACAATAACGACCTGCCACTATTACCTCCCTCAGGTCACCTTAACATTTCTGAGCCTGTCTCATTACAAATGTATGTACAGTACCTGCAGGACCAGTCCATGGTGTTATAGCAAAGAAAAAACTATGAAAACCAATCTCCATGCAAGGTTATGTTTTTATTTTATCACCTTACTTCTATAAATTGGGGACATTGGGATGTTTCTTGGAAAAGTTATAATATGAACTTAGTCTGAAAAAGAGAGAGTAATATTTCAATAATTCCAGAGACTCTCAGGGGGAATTCTAGGCAGTGGGCAAGGCGTGGGTCATGGGTCATAGGTAGTAATGCTCATTTGCAAATTCCAGGAGTAACAAAAAAAAATAGAGATCATTTGGATAGGTCAAATAAGGCTTTATCAGTGAGGCAAGGGCATAGAAACAAATCTTAATCAATTGAAGACAGTAGAGAATATGAGACTTGTGGTGGGAAATCAGACTCAGATAACAATTCATTGACATGGAGAATGAGTTGTTTTCTCTGAACTTTACTGCTATTTTTCCTCTCTCTTAATTCCCAATATAAGAGGTTTCCAGGAAGTTGTTTAAGAGATCTCAATTTCTAGCCAGTTGCTCTAAAGTGAGCAAGACTTGTTAATTCACTTTAAAAAATATTTTATTTAATTATTTTTAGAGAGAGGAGAAGGGAGGAAGAAAGAGAGGGAAAAAACCTAAATATGTGGTTGCCTCTCACACGCCCCCTGTTGGGGACCTGGCCTGCAACCCAGACATGTGCACTGACTGGGAATCGAAGCAGGGACCCTTTGGTTTGCAGGCCAGCACTTAATCCCTTGAGCCACACCAGCCAGGGTAATTCACTTTCTGATTTAAAAATTCGAAATCAGAATGGTATATACCCTCAGATAAGCCAGAAGATTCTAATCTACTTGCAGTGATTGGGGTTCTCAAACACAAGCCTGAACAGGCCTGCTCCCAATACCTGCAAGCCTCTTTAGAATCCAGAAGATTCAAGCAGCATGTTGTCCAGTGGTGGATAATGTCATGGGGTCCGAATTCATCGTCCTCTTCAGATTTATTCAAGTTAATTTGCAACAAAACATAAATTGCACTTGTTTTGCTCTATTCTACCACTTACATAGTAGGTATCAATTCTAAGTCTATCAGACTGTGACAACAGCAGCGTTTTAACTCAATGCCATTATTAAATGACTAACTTTCAAAATGAAAACAACTCCTGATATTGGTCTATTTTATTAATTCTACTAACACTTAAACCCAAAGCATTTTAGGCAGATCAACTTTCTGGGTTGGAACACTGGCAAAAGTTCATGAATATATAATATCTTTTTAGCCAAACCCTGAAATATTGATGGATTTTAATATTTTAAATTTTTTCTTCTGAACATTTGATAATTTTGAATTTTTAGGATCTGCTTTGAGATCAGGAAACTAAGCATTTTTAAAAATGTAGATGCTTTTTCAAATCCACCAAAATCATCACTTTTAGCTGAATTTTTAAAATTTTACCCCTTCTAAAATGATATAAATAATGAAATATTCCTTTTTACAGTGAGACTATCTGAGAAAAAAACTCTATTTATGGAAAAAGAAAACAAATGTGAATATTTCAAATAAGCACTGTTATGTCAACTATACTTTTCATCGTTTGTTAAGATATATTAGCTAGGAACTTGGTGGATGGAATAGTGACCATAATGAAAAGAAGTATTTTTATCACTAAGTTACATTGTAACCATTCTGTTGATTACAAGTGATGCCAATCATATTGTTTAATATCATCCATTCACTCATAATAGTAGAATCATGCATTTCAGAAGTGACTTCAGAAGATGACGTTAATATTTCCTGGTGTTGGACTGATAATGCATATTTCTTAATCAAGAATCACAACGAGAGCCAGGAACACTGACAGTGTCCACGAGGACCTCCCCTCACACACACATGCCCCTCTGTCCCCAGCTGTCCTCCCCTTCTCAGCCCCACACAAATCGTCATTTAAGCAGTGTGGGAGATTCAGCTCAGCGAGCCTCTCCAGATGTCTTCCATCACTATGGCAATGTGCACTTTGGATGAGTCAGAGGTGAAGTGTGCAGTCTTTAATTCTATTTTATCTGCATCAAAGCATCTACACTGAGCAAGCCAAGGATAATTTGCCAATGGCTGACCTGTAAGAAGTCTGCCCAGAAGGCCTTCTGGGCAGCGTGACTCAGCAGAGACGATCTTCGCCATCAGCTGGCCTCTCGTCATGCAACCTGGCTGCAGGAGTCTGATCTCTTCTAAAAAGTGTTTGCTACAGTGATATTGATGGCTGCTCTCCTAATACATCTTGGATCCTCTTACACACTCATACAATGTATTTATTTATTTAACAATGGCTTGCCAAGGAAAGCATATGTGCATTCTTATAATATGTAAACCAATGACTCTAAAGTCTGCATCTTTGTCTCTGACCTCTCCCCCTGAATCCAACCATGATCTCCATGATTTGACTTGAAATATCCAGCTATTTGTCTTTCAACTCTAATATGTCGCAAGTAGAACTCTTGTTTCCTGATTCCCCCAAATAGGTGATTCTCCCAATATTTCCTCAGAGAAATGCTGAGGTCAGATGCCAGGTCAGATGCCTTTGTTAGTGATCAAAGCCATGTTGGAGGACACACCTAATCACAGAGTCACAGTGAGGTTCCTAAGACTGCACTGACTCTCAGGAGAAGCTGCGACCTGTCCCTCCCCCCACCCCCACGCCCCGGGCCTGCACAGGCTGAAGGAGCCAAGAATGTATGTCTTCTGATGCCAAGTGACACGAATAGCGGAAGAGAAGCAGCTGACTCCCTTTGCTTAGCTTCTTTTCCCAAATTTTACCTGTCAAGTAAGTCAAGCCCCCTTCCCTAGAGAGGGGTGAAGGGGCTGAGAGAGGGCCGAGGGGTGCTTTTGGGGAGCATTCTCGATTTGGAATAGTGAGCCCATGAGCAAGAAGGTCCCTGCAACATACCCCATCATAGTGAATGACCCTGCTCAGGTGCATAGACTGCAAGTCAACGGTGTCCTCAATTCCTCCTTTTGGCCTGATCTGCCTAAATCGAGTTCTGTTTTCCTAATCTTCAGCCTTGCCTTGAATTCTCCTCTTCTCTGCACCTGGAAAATTGCAAAAGCTCATACCAACCCCTCAACTTCCACTCTTTTACCCTTGCTATCCATTCTCAGCACTGTTGATCACATCAAATCATAGTCTTTTTTAAAACCGTTTGGTGGCTTCCAAACACCAGAGGTATGGCCTTTGGAAAGTAGGGCCTTTGGGAGGTATATAGGTGATGAGGGTGGAGCCTAATGAAATTAGGGTATTAATAATACAAGATCGCTCAGAGCTCCCTACCCCCTTCCACTTTGTAGTGAGGATATAGTCAGTAGCTTGCCACTTGGAAGAGGGTCCTCACCCAACCATGCTGGCACCCTGATCTCAGACTGCCAACCTCCTGCCTGATGCTTATAAGCCACTCAGTCTGCATTTTTGTTGTTATAGCATTCCCACAGCATCCCTTAAGGATGAAATAAAACAGGAGGGGTCAGAAACTGATATCAGAAACACATTATTTATTATTTATTGCTTTTTCTATATACTTATGTTTCAGGTAGACTTTTTTAAAATTGTACTCAGTTATATTTTATAGTGTTAATTCATGTATCCTAAAATAGTCCATCTATCATCAATGTTTGTGAAGTGACTTAAAAAATTCTGTGTTTGACTGGACCCCTGTTAATTCAGTAGACTCAGCCAGGACTTTCAGACTTCTGCAGTCCATACAGAGCAGCCCAGTTCCTACAGAAGGCAGCCTGGGCTGGCTCATTTCTGCCTGGAGGTAATAGCTGTGCAGCAGTAACTGAGAGATCATGAACTGTGCCTTTGTATCGAGCCGTAACTGTTCCAGCAAGATTTTGAGGCTATCACAGTGCCTGCACCTACTCCAAAAAAATCAGTGCCTTTATCATGTCATGATGGACCATTGGCCATGAAACCACCTCCAGTTTTTGTGATTAGTATGTACTGAAGGGCTAACCATATGCAGCTCATATCCAACAGGGTGTTTTAGGGGAAAGACCCACACGTGGGTGCAAAATGGCCCAAGGCTATGGACACTTGACCATGGGTTCAGGTGATCAGAGCCTTCTGTTTCTTGAATTGAACATGTTAGGGCTTAAAACCAATCAAAACAGCAGCATTGAAACTTTCTCAGCAGTAAGCATAGCTATGAAATCACTATTTTTGAGTGCTCAGAGAAGAGATGAATAATAAGCAGCCCTTATCCACAAAGTCCCAAACAAAACAAAGCCACCATTCCTGAGAAAATGGATAAAGTCATTCTGGACCTGCTCCTGTGCCCATGCACAGAAACGGCAGGGACGTCCCCCAGTGCCGATGCCTTGGGGGAGCGGCACCAGGCCTGGCACATCTTTTGGCCTCCACGGACTGGTCTGTTTACAGAGTGGTTGGGCCATTTCGTTATTGACAGCTGCCTGCCAGCAGGTCTGGTCCACTTCGGTGGTTTCCCAGCTGTCTCCACAAACGCTACAGGGCCACAGGCTTGTTTTCAGAACATCCTTAAAGTGTTCCTTGAGACCACTCACCCTTGGCCTATTTACCCTCTCTCCTTTCGGAAGCCAGATGTCTGAGCAGACAAATAGTTTTCATTATCCTCACTAGCCCTGAGAAATTGAGGAGACTTTGACCCATCTTAGATCCAGCTCCCACATGCAGCTGCAGCTTCAGTTTTGCTCCAGGTCATCCAGTCTTGACGGTGGATACAAGGCATCAGTAGCGCAAGTAGAGTTTAACGGGGGAAGTGTGCGTTGTAAAAATCTGTGCCTAATAGAGGCAAACTGTTTCTTCCTCACCTGTCCCACGAACTTGTCATGTTTTCTATTTTCTTTAGGTTTCATCAGTTTAACTTTTAAAATGTAGATGTGTTTCTCCTTAATATTAATACTAGTATTTATTGGGAATATAATGTATGACAGATTTTTTTGCATGTTATTTCTTATCCTCTAAAACAACCCTGAAATGAAGAAAACTGAATCGTGAAGGTTAAGTCATTGGTCTAAGCACACAGAGTTGGTAAGTGCTAGGGTCAAAATCTGAACACCGAGTTTGCCTGTTCTGAGTTTTTTCACGTCGAAAGATTACTGTAGAGAGGAATCAAAGGATTGGAAAAGAACCAAGGAAGGAAGGATTCATTAAGAAAAGGAAATAGGTATACTTGGTAATTTCAAGTACTGTTGGAAAGAACTATTTGAGATTACATATTCCCTTGTGTTACAGATAGTAAGGGAAAAATTAAATAAACCCCACTTCATTTTGTGGGAGTAAATTACATACTTAAAGAAGCTCTTTCAATCCATAACAACTTTATGATTCCATTATTCAGATCATTTTATTTTCAATCTGCTAGCCTGCTCATAAGTGTTCTTAGCTAAGAATCTTATTTCAGTACAACCGAAGAGCAATGTATGAAGACGATCTAATGCATCTGGATTTTTATTTCAGAAAAAAAGATATACATCTCTGAATCAAATAATCAAATAAGGGAGATAAGTCTAATATATTTTCACTTAATGATTCACTGTGCAATGCATTCCTTTTCTTCCAATTGCACATTAGATATTATTTGTAAAATGTTACTATAACCTCATTCCTTAAAAATCCACTTATTTACCATTAAGAATTTGGCACCAGGTACTATTTCTGCAGAATAGCTCTTCAAAGTATAAACTTACTTAAGAGCAAGAGAGCGCTCAGCATCTTACCTGTGCTTCAGTCACTTGTCAGTGTGCGAGAAATCAAAACCAAACGCTGTCTTCTGGCCTTCAACACAAGTAGGGAAAAGTTCACTGAAAAGCAAATGCTGAGCAGTGATAAAGAATAAGCATTTAATTTATACTGTCACCTGTTGGATTAATAAGTAAGCAGTGAATACAATGTGTATGCAGAACATAATTAGAAAAATCTTTACCTGGTCAACTAATCCATTCATGTAGATAAGGAGGAATTTTGACAGCTTCTTTAATAATGTGATAGGGTAGATACACAGAGAATTCTATATGTAGGTTCAAAAAGAGATGCAAACATGACCTACTAGTCGAGATATTTCTGTTTTGATATAATTGCTGGGTAAGTTAGGCCAAGACTAGGTAATATATTTCTACTGTTAATCACTGTAGTTAAATGAAACAAAATAATGAATTGATAGTATCATACACTCATAATTTTTTAATATTTCCTTATCAACATCAATATGATTAATGTTACTGTATTTCATGTACATTAGATATTTGAGGTGGAGTAATAACATTAAATGATATTTTAGCAAGGATATAAATTTGCTTTACCAGAGAAGGCAGCGTAAAGTCTGGCAACTATCCAATTTTCTTTGGGAAAACATTTATTACCAACTAGAATTTACTAAGACAATTTGGAATTTCAATATTAAAATCTAGTATATGACATTGTAGCTAGTATAACAAAAAATATTACCTTGCAATTGGCAACCTTAATGTTCTCTTACAAATAAGGACATGTAATCATTTTTTTATTATTTTTAAATTTTATTAAAATATCCATCAACTCATTGGAGAAAACCAAGTTTTACTGTTTCATTTAGATTTCTCATTTGAGCAGTTAGAAACAGACCACATGAACCGCTTTCACAAACACAAACAACACCAGGATGACACGTCCGAATGGACCGTCTGTAGCAGCCAGTCATTTTCTTTCAAGTCTCAAAGACAGAGAATGTGATTAACAGGCTCGCAACTCCTGGGATATTCTGGATGGATTTCAAGCCCCATTTAAATATTCGGTCATAAAAAATGTGTAATCAGAGCTCAACTGCTTTAAGTACAGAAGGATAATGAAAATTTTTGTCTAAACATTTAAATAGCAGGTCTATGTGACTTTCCTGCCTTGGATGCATAAAAACATAAAAACCAAAGACAAGCAAATGAACAAATAAGACTGGTTTTGTAAATTTTCTAAATCTAAAGAAAAATTGCAGAAGCAAATAATCTTGATTCAATTATTATTTTTTAAATTTTTATTGTTTATTATTCTTATTACCATCCCTCCACCCCCTTCTTCTTTGGCGATCATCAGCTTGTTCTTTATGTCTGTTGGTCTTTTTCTGGTTTGTCTTATTTATTCCTTTTTTTTTTTTTTAGATTTCACATATAAGTGAAATCATACAGTATTTGTTTTTCTCTGCCTGTCTCATTTCACTCAGCTTAACACCATCTAGGTCCATCCATGTTATTGTAAATGGCAAGATTTCATTCTTTTTATTGAGGAATAATATTCAGTGGTATATGTATATCTATTGATGGACATCTGGGTTGCTTTCATATCTTGACTATACCAGTAATGCTGCAAAGTACATATTCATCAGTAATAGATAAAACATGTGTCTCATGGGTAAAAAAAATTGTATTATGACTACGTTTTAGAAGCCAGGGAAGAAGTTTCAGTGCCTCTCAAGTTTGCCAAGGAACTAAGTTTTGAATAATGACCATGTATAGGGAGTAGCATCTGTGCACATCATTGTTTTAATGGAGAATATTTCTAAGCTTCAGTGTCACATTAGTGGTTGTGGATGAAAAGGACCTTGGGAGGAGATGCGGAAGATTTCTGGACTCTCCCTGATGTGCTTTTTCAGCCACACTACAACTTAGAGAAAATGCTGGGAGCACACAGTGTGTCTCAGTTATAATTTCAGGGTCAAGTCTGACTTCCTTCATCTCACTTCCTGCAACGCCAGCCCACGGACCACCATCGTCAGGCTGTTGCGAAGACTTTCATCCCAGCCACGCCGCACATGGCCGTTCAGCTTTCTAAGCACATGTGTAAGGAAACATGCTTTTTGATCATTTGTAAGTGCATATTGTCTTAATAAAATTCTCAAATTTTATGTAAAATAACATTTCTCAGAAAAAAACACAGACATATAAGAAGTAAATGCTCCTGGCTTTAAAAAAATTAAGACATGAATACACTACAAGCATAATAACTCAATGCAATTTGGAAATATTTTGTTTTGAGATGTCTATACGTATATGATATGTAATGTTAGTGTGTGACATTTTAGTAAAATTGAAGAATTTAATAAGCCTAGTTAAGTTTTTTTCAATTCATCAATAGATGAAACATCAAAACCATCAATAAAGAATTTTTAAATTAAGAAATAAACACATTATTTATAAACTATGCATAATTGAAAGGACTCTTCTTTTTGTTTTTCTATAGAAGGAATATTTGTACTTGTTTCCTTTCACTAAAATGTAGAATTTCAAGGTTGTTTTTTCTTGCTATTATTAACAACAGGCTAATGTTTTTCCTGTTGCTAGGAGATAGTTATTCATTTCTCAAAAAGACCAAAGAACCTCTTTTTAATGAAAGGTAACAGAAATGCAGATTTATGTTTATGCTTATATTTACTTTATATATATTTTTCTTCAAAAACTTAAGCTAAATGTCCTTTATTAATAATCATTTGATTATGATTAATTTATTAATGACTAATATATCTAATATTATTAGTCATTGATATTATTACATTGTATCATTTTTAAACATGCGTGAAAGAAGCATAAAAGGCTTTAAAGTTTGGCATGGTTTTGATCAGAGTTATGCAATAATCTCTACAGAGGAAATTATTTTGGGATAATTATTAAAATTGTGTTGCGACTTATTTAAATAAAAGCATCAGACAAATGCCCATCTATATTACAAATGTCATTTGTTCAAATTTTGCACTTGCTAAGTAAGCGTGTACAGTGTGAATAGTTATGAAGAAAGTGAAGGGCATACACAAAGAGTAAACTTACCGGAGCCTCAGAGTTATCTTCTGATCCAGAAACTTCCGAGGACTTACTCTCCTC
>PVKM010020953.1:0-22960 GCA_004027735.1 Carollia perspicillata
TTTATTTATTTATAGACAGAGGGAAAGAGAGGGAGGGACACTCCCAGCTGGGGACCTGCAGCACAACCCAGGCATGTGCCCTAGCTGGGAGTCCAGTTGGTGAGCCTTTGGTTCACAGACGGGCACTCAATCCACTGACCCACCAACCAGGGCTGATGTTGAATATTTTAAGGGATATCCACTCATCATTTCACCTGTAAATATTAATTCAGGATGCATCTATAACCAATAAAGATTTTTTAAAATAACCACTATGCCTGCTTCTGGCAAAGGCAAAGACATAGGTAGATATGCTTCCCTTCCTCACACAACCAAAAGAAGGAAACAACCAACTTAAAAAAAAAACAAAACCCTGAACTGCCAGAAAATCAAACTGTATGGAAGTCTGACAACCAAGGAGTTACAGAAGAAACATTCATCCAGACCAGTAGGAGGGGTGGAAATGGACAGCTCTGGAGGAGAGAACGCATGGCAAGGTGGTGGCTGGCGGACCAGGCAGTCCTACATTCATGTGCAGATAAACCCAGAGGAACAACTGAGGAGCGAGGTAGACAGTGCAATCCAAGGTTCCACCATGGTAAACTAAAGCCTCAAAACCACTGGTTCTAAAAATCTGTGGGGTTTGCAGCAGAGGGAGAAACTCTCAGTCTCTCAGAAGAGTCCGTTAGAGGGGCCGATGGGATCCTAGACTATACACAAACCCACCCACGTTCGAATCAATACCAGAAGGGCCCAGTTCACTTGTGGGTAGCAGAAGTGACTGAAAGCAGGGTGAGAGCTGAGCAAGTGGCATTGTTCTGTCTCTGATTCCTTTCCCAAATACAGTACCACAATGTAGCAATGTGGGTTGCACCACCGTGGAGAATACCTAAGGCACAACCCCTTACAACATAGCAGGTGCATGGGGAAAAATATGGTCCAAATGAAAGTACAGGTCAAAAACAGAAAAAGAACTAAGCAACAGAGAGATAGCCAACCTATCAGATGCAGAGTTCAAAACACTGGTAATCAGGATACTCACAGAAATGACTGAGTATGAATGCAAAATAAAGTAAGAAGTGAAGGCTATGCAAAATGAAATAAAGAAAAATATACAGGGAACCAAGAGTAAAGGGAGGGAAACCAGGACTTAAATCAATGGTTTGGAGCAGAAGGAAGAAATAAACATTCAACTACAACACAGTGAAGAAACAAGAATTCAAAGAAATGAGGAGAGGCTTAGGAACCTCCAAGGCATCTTTAAACGTTCCAACATCCAAATCATAGGAGTGCCAGTAGGAGAAGAGGAAGAGCAAGAAATTGTAAACTTACTTGAAAAAAATAAAGGAAAACTTCCCAAATCTGGCAAAGGAAATAGACTTTCAGGAAGTCCAGGAAGCTCAGAGAGTGCCAAAGACATTGGACCCAAGGAGGCACACACCAAGACACATCATAATTACATTAGCCAAGATTATAGATGAGAGAATCTTAAAAGCAGCAAGAGAAAAGGAGACAATTACCTATAAAGGAGTTCTCATAAGACTGTCAGCTGATTTCTCAAAAGAAACCTTGTAGGAAAGAGGGGCTGGAAAGAAGTATTTGAAGTCATGAAAGGCAAGTACCTACATCCAAGATTACTCTATCCAGCAAAGCTATCACTTAGAGTGGAAGGGCAGATAAATTGCTTCTGAGATAAGGTCAAGTTCAAGGAGTTAATCATCACCAAGCCCTTATTATATGAAATGTTAAAGGAACTTACCTAAGAAAAAGATGATCAAAATATGGACAATAAAATGACAACAAAGTCATGACTATCAACAATTGAACCTAAAACAAAACAAAACTAAGCAAACAACTAGAACAGGAACAGAATCACAGAAATGGAGATCACATGAAGGGTTATTAGCAGGGAGGTGGAAGGGAGAGAATGGGGAAGAGGTACAAGGAATAAGAAGCATATTTGGTAGGTACAAAATAGACAGGGGAAGGTTAAGAATAGCACAAGAAATGTAGAAGGCAAAGAACTTATATGTATAACCCATGGACATGAACTAAGGGGAGGCAGTGCTGGTGGGAAGAGTGGTACAGGGTGGAGGGTCATAAAGGGGAGGGGAAAAATGGGACAACTATAATAGCGTAATCAATAAAATATACTTAAAATTGTGTTTAATACTCCCTTATATTTTTTAAATATCTATGGGATCTATAGTGGGGTTTTTTTCATTTCCATTATTATGTGTGTTCTTTTTCAGTCCAGCTAGAGATTTGTCAATTTTATTGATCTTTTTAAAGAATTAGCTTTTGGTGTCTATCTTCAATTTCATTGATTTCTGCCTTTTATTATTGTCATTCTAATTACTTTGAGTTTATTTTATTCTTTTTTTTTACTTAAAGTAGAAAATTAATAACAGATCTTCCTACTTGCATTGGCTAGCTTGGGCTACCATAACAAAATACCACAAACACAAAATTATTTCTCACAGTTCTGGAGGCTGGGAAGTCCAAGATCAAGGTGCTAGCAATGTGTATTTCATTCTGAGGCCTCTCCTTTTGGATTATAGGTAGCAGCTTTCTGGCTTCTTGTTCACATGACTTCTTATGCATGCTGGGGGAGAGAGAGAAAGAGCAAGGTCTTTGGTGTCTCTCTTTATAAGGGCACTAATTGTGTTGAATCAGGACTCCATCTGTGTGACCTTATTTAACCTTAATTAGTGCCTCAGAGGCCTGCTCCAAAGCAGCATTGGATTAGGGTTTTAGCATATGAATTTTAGAAGGACACAGAGATTTAGTTCATAATACTACTTTCCTAATGTAAGCGTTTGGTGCTACACATATATTTCCCTCTAAGTACTTAATTTAATTTATATCCCACAGATTTTGATGTGTTTGCACCCTTGTTCAGTTCAAAATATTTTCCAATTTCCTTTGACCTTTGGAATATGTAGAAGTGTGTTTTTTAATTTTCAAGTGTTTGGAGATTTCTCCTATGTTTTTCTTACTGATTTCTAGTTTAATTTCATTATGGTCAGAGAACATACTTTGTATGATTTTAGCTCTTTCAAGTTTGTCAAGATTCTTTTATGACTCAGCATATGTGGTCTATCATGATGAATGTTCCCTGAGCATTTGAAAAGATGTATTCTGTGTTTAGTTGGAATGTCCTAAATGTCAATTAAATCCTGTTATTTGATGATATTGTTCAGTTATACATCCTTGCTAATTTTTGGTCTAATGGGTCTATCCCTCCCTGAAAGAGAGGTGTTGAAATATTCAAGTGTAGTTGTTCAATTGTCTGTTTTTCCTTTTAGTTCTCAATTGTTTTGTGTATTTTGAAGCTTTTATTAGGTACATAGACATTTACAATTGTCTTATTGGTAAATTATTTCTTTTACCATTATGCAATGTTCTTTTTTATCCCTGGTAATTCCTTTGCTCTGAAATCTACTTTGTCTGATATTAATATAAAGACTTTTAAAAAAATTATTGATTGATTTGACTTATTTTTATTCCTTTTATTTATTTCATTCCTGTATTTTATTGATTATGTCCCCATGTTTTCCCCTTTGCCCTATTCCCTCAGTCAATCCCCACAACATGGTCCATGTCCATGGGTCATGCAAATGTGTTCTTTGGCTGCTCTGTTTCCTATGCTGAACTTTATATCTCCATGTCTACTCTGTAACTACCAATTCGTGCTTAATGCCTTCACCTTTTTTGCCCATCCTCCCAAACTCCATCCCATCTGGCAACCATCAAGATGTTCTGTATCTGTGATTCTGTTCTTCTGTTCTGCTTGTTTGTTTAGTTTGTTTTTCATATTCAATTGTTGATAGACATGTATTTGTTGCCATTTTATTGTTGATATTTTTGATCTTCATCTTAAAGAAGACCCTTTAACACTTTATGTAGTTCTGGTTTGGTGGCGATGAACTCCTTTAGCTTTTTCTTGTCTGGGAAGCTCTTTATATGTACTTTTATTCTAAATGGTAGCTTTGCTGGGTGGAGTAATCTTGGTTATAAATCCTTGCTTTTCATCACTTTGAATATGCCTTGCCAATCCCTTCTACCCTGCAAAGTTTCTTTTGAGAAATCATCTGACAGTCTTATGGGGTCTCCCTTGCAGGTAACTAACTGCTTTTCTCTTGCTGTATTTAAGATTCTTTGTCTTAAACCTTTGGCATTTTAATTATGGTATGTCTTGGGTTGGGCCTCTTTGGGTTCATCTTGTTTGGAATTTCCTGAATTTCCTGGACTGGTATGTCTATTTCCTTCACCAAGTTAGAGAAGTTTTCTATCATTTTTTCAGATAGGTTTCTAATTTATTGCTCACTCTTCTACTGGCACCCCCATGATGCGAATGTTGATACGCTTGAAATTGTCCCAGAGGTGCCTTACACTATCCTCATTCTTTGGATTCTTTTTTCTTCTTGCTCTTCTGAGTGGTTATTTTTTGCTTCCTTATATTCCAAATCTCTGATGTGATTTTTCTGCTTCATCTGCTCTACTCTTGATTTCCTGTAAATTGTTATTTTAATCAGTGTATTCTTCATTTCTGGTCAGTTCTTTTTTATGGTTTCCATGCCCTTTTTTATGCCGTTGAAGTTCTCACTAAGTTCACTGAGCATCCTTATAACTTGTAGTTTGAACTCTTTATCTAGTAGCTTGCTTTCTCCATTTTGTTTAGCTCTTTTTCTGGAGTTTTGTTCTGTTCTTTCATGGCCATGTTTCTTTGTCTCCTCATTTTGGCAGGCTCTCTTTGTTTGTTTCTGTATATTAGGTAGAGATGCTACATTTCCTAGGCTTGGTTGAGTAACCTAGTATAATAGGTATCCCATAGGGTTCAGTGGCACAGCCTTCCTAAGCTGGGTATCAAGCTGGGTTCTCGAGGGCACCCACTGCGTGGGCCGTGTACACCCTCCTGTTGTGGTTGAGCCTTGTTTGCTTTTGGCGCATGCAAGGTCAGCCACCACGTGTGTTCTGCCCAGGATGACACAGTGTCAGCTACAAAGTGATCTTGTAGATGTCTGCTGCTTCTGCTGGGCTTGGAAGTGCCCAGGCGAGGTCAAGCTGTGAACCAAGCTTGGCTGCTGAAAGTGCCAGGCCTGGAGCAACTTAGTAAGAGGAACAGGGCAGGCTCATTGAAGCTACATGCTGCTTGTTTGAGAGAATTTAGGAAAATCTGAATCATGGGACAAGACAAGCCATTGATATTGAAAAGCCAGTGGAAACAGTTTGGCTGGAAAGCTGGGTGGGGTGGGCCCTTAGGGAATCACCAGGGTGGAACAAACAGTGTGAGCCAGGTTGATGGAGTTTCAGATATGGTGCCCACCTGTCAGCTCTGTGGCTCTTTAGACGGAGGGCTCAGAAAAGGAACAGTGGCCTCTGCCAACCCTTCTGTCTGGGAGAGAGCTGCCCCCCACCTCTCATTCTGATGCTGGATGATTCATTTCCTCCCTTTGTGTCTCTGGTGCCTTTCAATCTGCTGCCCTGGTGCTGGAACTCAAGAGGGAATGAGTCTGAGTAAGTCTGTGCATAGACTCTTTAAGAACTCCCGTGGAGTACAGCAGTTTCTGTCTTTCACAGCCTTAATCCCCTCTGGTTTTTTACAGCCAGAAGTTATGGTGACTTCTCTTCCTGGTACTGGAATCCTGGGCTAAGGGGCCTAGTGTGGGCATGGGACCCTTCACTCCTTAGATATCCCTCCCAATTTTTATCTGCCACCCATGGGTGAGGGGTTAGCTCATTCCATGTCTCCACTCCTCCTACCAGTCACAATGTAGTTTCTTCTTTAATTCGGTAGTTGTAGGATTCCCATTCAGCTCGATTTCTGACAGTTCTGAGTGATGGTTGCTCTATAGTTAAGTTGTAATCTTGATGTGGCTCTGTAAGGAGGTGAGCCATGTTTACCTATGCTGCCATCATGGTCAGACTAATTTAGTGATTGATTTTAGTGAGAGAGAATGGAAGGGGAGAGAGAGAAACATCAATTTGTTGTTACACTTATTTATGAGTTTGTCGTTTTCTTCTTGTATGTGCCCTGACCAGAGATCCAACCTGCAACCTTGGTATGTCAGTATAATGTTCTCTAACTAACTGAGGTACCCAGCCAGGGCTCATTCCATCTTTTTTTTATTACTGTTTGTATAGTATATGTTTCTAAATGTAAATTAATAGACTTTATTTTTACAACAGTTTTAAATGTTTACCGAAAAATGAACAGAACCCTCCCAGTACACATACATTTCCCCTATTATTAACATTTTGCATTCAGCTCTGGCTGCTGTGGTTCAGTGGATTGAGTGCCAGCCTGTGAATCAAAAGGTTGCCAGTTCATTTCCCACTCAGGTCACATACCTGGGTTGCAAACCACGGGTCCTCCATAGGGGGCCTGCAAGAGGCAACCACACATTGATATTTCTTTCCCTCTCTTTCTCTCTCCCTTCTCCCTCTCTAAAAATAAATAAATGAAACTCTTAAAAAAACATTTTGCACTTGTGTGTTACATGTGTTACAATTGATGAGCCAGTATTGTTATTATTAACTAAAATCTATCATTTATCTTAGGTTTTATTCTTTGTGTTGTACAATTCTATGGGCTTTTTAAAATGTATAATATTATGTATCCACTATTAAAGTACCATACAGAATAGTTCATTCTGTTTGCTTTTAACTTGCCTATACCATTATATTTGAAGTGTTTCTAATTTATTTGGATAAAATCTGTCTTTTAATTGGTATTTTTAGACTATTTATATTTAATGTAATTATTGATATGTTTAGATTTACATCTACAATATTATTTGTTTTTTTCTTTGTTCTTCCTACTTTTAAATCCTCCGATAATTTCCTTTCCCTGCTTTTTTAGTCAGTTGAACATTTTGTAGTATTTTAACATTTAAATATATCTATTAGGTTTTGGCTTTATCTTTTCATATAGTTTTTTTTATTGCTATAGGTGTCTCTCTCCTCAGTACACATGTACACACACACATATGAGGAGGGACCCAAAAAGCCCAGAATTTACTTATAAAATATTGTACATTCTTACATGTTTAAACTTCAGTCCCCTTCGAAGTACTCTGCATTTGATGCAGTACACATTGAGATGATTTTTCCACCCCTCAAAACAGTTTTTGTACTCATCAGTTTTGATGCCTTTTAGTGCTTCTTCCATTCTTTGTTTCACCTCTTCCACATCAGCAAAACGTTTCCCTTTGAGGACTTTTTTCATCAGGGAGACAAAAAGTCACTTGATGTAAGATTAGGTGAATAGGGAGGGTGGGGCATGGGGTCATGCTGCTTTTGGTCAAAAACTGCTGAACACTCAGTGTAGTGTGGGCAGGTGCAATTATAAATCACCCATCATGAAATGGGCAAATGCACTGAAAGCATCTTCAAAAAAAATTCATTGAAACCGAATGCAGCTTCTCACAACAGTGCCAGCTGGTACACTGATACAGATGGGTTTCTAGAACATTCACCTAGTGGGGGAAGCCTGTACTATGAGGGGCCCACCCTCCAGAAGGTAATTCTGGGTTTTTTTGGGTCCCCCCTTGTACATAGGTATATGTGTATATACACACACCTAACTTTTAATGGTCTACTTAGAATTACTGTTTTGCCATTTCAGGTGGAACGTTGAAACCTTACCACCACATTGGTTTCTTTCTTATCTGCCTTTATTGTTGTAGTTTTCTTATCTATTACATTTGTTTACATATATTGAAAGCTCCATACTATAGTTTTACAATTTTTGCTTCTAAGTGTATTTTAAAGAACTCAGTAGGGGAAAAATAGTCCATGTATGTCACCAGATATTTAGCATTTATATTTTTCTTTCTTTGTTTCTGTTGTTCCAAGTATAGTTGTGTTATTTCTCATCTTTTTGAGAACTTTCTTTGGCTATTCTTTTAGAGGAGGTCTGCCAGCGGTGAATTATACCAGTTTTCCATCATCTGAGAATATCTTTAAGTCATCCTCATTCCTAAAGACTATTTTCTCTAGGTATAGAATTCTGTTCTAGTTCTTTCCTTGTAGCACTTTAAAAAGTTTTACTTCTTTCTGCTCTTCTTAGTTTCTGATAAGAAATATGAAGTTATTCAAATCAGTGTTCCCTTAATAAGCAGCACATCATTTTTCTTTTTTGCTTTCAGTTTTTTAAATTTGTTGATTTGAGAGAGAGAGAGAAACATTGTTTTGTTTTTCCCCTTGTCCATGCATTCATTTGCTTCTTGTGTGTACCC
Organism: Carollia perspicillata; assembly: GCA_004027735.1. Classification (NCBI taxonomy): domain Eukaryota; kingdom Metazoa; phylum Chordata; class Mammalia; order Chiroptera; family Phyllostomidae; genus Carollia; species Carollia perspicillata. The sequence continues at coordinate 8,223 of PVKM010020953.1, forward strand.
TGTGAGACCATTGAACCCACAACCTTGGTGTATTGGGATGATGCTCTAAACAACTGAGCTACCTGCCCAGGACTCAAAATTTTTTCCTTGTCTTTACTTTTTAGCTGTTAGATTATGATGAACTCAGGAGTGGATTTTGTTGTGCTTATTCTGTTTGGGAATTGTTGAGCTTCTTGACTTTAGGTTTATATCTTTTGTCAAAATTGTGAAGTTTTCAGCCATTATTTCTTCAAATATTTTACTACACGGTTTCTCCCCTCCTGGGACACTGATAGTCCAAATATTAGAGTTTGTGGTACTGTTTTCTAAAGCCTAAATAATCTGTTTTTCCCCAATCCCTTTTATCTTAATTTTCATATTTTATATTAATTCATATTTGGTATTTCTATTGAAATTTGATCTGTCTTCAAAATTATATCTGGTTTGAATTTAATATGTTTTCAAATTCACTGGTTCTTTTGTCATTTCTGTTCTGCTATTAAACCTATCAAGTGAATGTTTCTATTTCGGTTGTTACATTTTTTAATTCTAAAATTTCCATTTGGTACTTTTTTATATCCTTGATTTCTTTTCTGAGGCATTCTGTCTTCCCATTAGTTTCTAGAATGTTTTTCCTAATTGTTGGGAAATTTTTATAATAGCTACTATAATAGACATCAGGTAATTTCTACATCTGTGTCATTTCAGTGTTGTATCTATTCATCTGTTTTCCCATGCAAATTGAGATAATCTTGGTTCTCTGCATGCCAAGTAATTTTGGATTGTATCCTGGAAAATTTGAATATTGTATTACAAGAGTCAGGGTTATGTTTAAATGCCATAGTGAGTGTTGACTTTTATTTTAGCAGACATTTGACCTGGTTGGGTTCACCTTGCAAGTTCTATCCAGCCTTCTTCAGTCAGTGGTAATTCCAAAGCCATTTCAGTTTTCTAAGCTTTTGCAGTGCTGTTTAGATCTACTTTGTATGTATATTATTCATTAACTCATCTGGGATGTGGCCAGTGGTTATTCTCATAGTTCATAGTGACTTTATTGTTAAGAGTTGCACATTGAATTGTTTTAGTATGAATGGTCATTTTGAGAACATCTCAAATAGTTCCAAAAAGATTTATACATGTATGCATGTACACATATGTACTAAACCTGTATGCAAATCCAGATTACTATTATACTATTTCTGCAAAGTCTGTATTCATTAGAAATTTCTGAGGCAAAAATTTGGAGGCAACAAGAGGTATACATAAAGAACATACCATTTCTCTGCTTAGAAACTCCCACTGGGCTCTCATCTTGCTACATGTAAAAGTCAGATTCCTTTCAGTACTCTGGCCCTTCAGGATCAGTCTTTTAACCGCCTAATGTCTTCTCATTTCATTCAGAGAAAAAACCAGAATCCTCTTTTATTTCTTCTTCTGTATGACCCTTAATGGATCTATCTCATATTCCTAGAGCATATCATAGTGTCTGGCCCATAGTAGGAACACAAGCACACAACAAATATGTGTTTAACTGACTAGTTGTCTCCATGATAGGTTTTATTGTTTTCCTCACATGCCTGGGTCCTACCCATGTTATTTTGTGCTGTTGCAGACCTTGCACCACCTATAATATCCATGATTTGTTGTAGCAGTAAAGATCATTACTGTCTTTCCTTAGGTTCTTAAAAATTGGGGCCTGGCGTCATTTCTATGTCTTCTGTCCCAAAGCCATGCATACTTTCAAGAACTATTACTGTTCTTTCCTGGTGTCCTTTGTACCACTTACTTTATTTTATTTTTTAAAATTTATTGATTTTAGAGAATGATGTGGGGGAGAGAGCGTGTGAGAGCAAGCAACATCAATTTGTTGATCCCCTTATTTATGTATTCATTGGTTGATTCTTGTATGTTCCCTGACCCAGGATCAAACCTGCAACCTTGGTGTATGGGGACAATGCTTTAACCAATGGAGCTACCCAGCCAGGGCCTACTTACTTTATTTTAATCTATTCACCCCCATTCTTAGAGTCTGTTCACATCCATTTGCGTCAGTTCTATCAGTAAGGTGCCTCCACAGTTTCCTCATTTTCCCATTTTATGACCAAAGTCTTCTCACCATCCTTTCAGGGACAGATATAGAAGAAGGAACAGACACTACTAGTATCCTATGTTGCTTACTTCTTCCCCAAAATGAAAAGTGACTTTACTAAATATAGCTTGATGGAGAGAAAATTCTCTGTAACTAGGTTTGGTCTTAATTTCTCAGCTCAGTAGCTTTTAGGCAAAAACCATTTCTCTGGCCTCAGTTACTTTGCAGGTGAGAAAAAAGCAAAGTAATTTTAAAAGTGAACTTTTAATTCAATACATATGCTCAACTCATTATTCTTCTCTAATAAGACTATTTTGGCATCCCAGCATATGCAGCAGAAAAGAGCTGCTGCTGTGTCTTTAAAAACCATCCTCAGAGCCGTGTGGAGGCAGGCTTGTCACTGAAGTGCTTGAATGAGAGCGAGAAAAGGAGGTGGGAGGGGTGCTCTTGCAGCCTCTGTGTGTGTGCACGCTCATGCGCTTGCGCGTGCACATGAGTGTGACTGTTGGCAGAGCTCTAGGTGACATCCCTCTGAACAGCTGGGCCATGGACTGCCTCAGAGCTGCTTGTCAGAGCAATTAGCTTGCTGGAGACGCAGCAGCAAGGATCAGTATCGTTTCATTCAAGGGTGAAGGGGCAGGAAGGGACTGTGGGTCGGGGAAGAGGCACAGGTTTCCCAGAAGGAATTTCTTCCAGCAAAATTCCGGCAGAACAGATTCTTACAATGAGGTCTCCATTAATAATGTGAGCTCGCTTTTGGTTTAAGTGCAGATCCATCTGGGGTGAGTTTTGGATAATTTTTCTTTCTTTATGTAAAAGTCCTTGAGCTCCACAGACTGGTTAGGAAAGAAGCTAGAAAGATAGGTATCTTTTGTTTCTTGGCCAATTTCACTGTATTGCACACACTAGGGAAATTAGAGAATGTTCAAGTGTTAAGTTTTGTGACGGCTTTGTGGGCATTTTTGTTTGCTGTTTTTTATCTTTAAAATATTTTTTAAATTAGATTTTCTAGAACTTTTACTTTATCCAGATTCCACCTCTTCCATGGCTATTTCAAGTGATGCTTCATTCAGATTTGGCTTCTGAGAATAGTGGTGATCTCTTTTCTCTGTGGTGATGCTGTTGACGCACATTGCAGGAAGCAGGGAATCCCCTATAAATATCCTTCCCTGTGTCATTCCACAGCTCTCCACACCCAGCTGGTGAATATGTCTCTCTGTCCTATGTCTTTACATAACTGTCCCTTAGTCTTTGAATGTGATAGGAAGAAATGTGTCGCTTTTGCTGTGTCTAGGAAGCTTTTTTGATTAGAAACATCTTAGGAGGAATTTTTTCAGTCTTTTTAACAAAACATGCCTTTTGACTTACTGTCATTCTCTGTGGGTTTACTGCTTCTTATTTTGGATTACTTGTTTGTTTATTTTTCATAATTAGCTTGTTTTTGTTTGCTGGCCTTGGTTTCTAAAGGGTGCTGAGATGGGATTCCCTCTACCTCCAGTGACGTAGTGATTTTGTTTGCAGTCTTTTTCTTCTAAGAGGGAGGGGACAGAGAAGGAAGAAGAAAAATCCATCAGAACTGGTGCGTTCTCCCATCTACGCCTTGATAACTGGGTGCGTTGAACAGAACTGAAGGCAAAGTGGAATGTTGTTAATGATAAGGGATGCTATTTTGTTTGTTTCCTTTTAAAATAGGCTGAGGCCACAGTCAGGATTGCTGAAGCAGCGTGCCTGAATTAACCCTGCATAGCCTACTGCTAATGAATTTTGCCTAGTTATTTTTTCTAAATATGAAATGAAAAGGGCTCATAATCAGGTTTCTGGAACCTATCATCTATGAATAATTCTAGGTTGAATTTTGGAATTTGGAATTTATCTTATTTGCACTGGTCCTGAGCATGCAGTTTTTACACTGTTTAAGCAGACCTCAAAAATAGGTAGTTATGTAAAATTCCTTGCCACTGTGGTTAAACTCTCATTTTTGAATGTGTAGAGCTAAAGCAAAGCTTTAGGAGGAAATTGTTAGATATACTCTTAGGTGTGAACCTAACTTATCTTTTTTTAGATTAGGTGCTTGAGCTTCCTGCTCCTTTTTATGCAACCCCATTTTGATACCAGTGATCTCTGGAGGGCTGCCTACAAAGGTCATTGTGAGAAAAGCCAGTAGATTGGAGCCTAGAAAGATTTAAGGTTTCTTGTCTGTGGATGTTGTTTGGACAGCATATGTGGGAAAGTGCCTTTAAGAACTTAATGTTTTATTTCTTTCTTTTTTTTAGATAGGGGTAGGGAGGGAGGAGAAAGCAAGGGAGAGAAACATCAATGTAAGAAACATCAATTGGTTACCCCTAACTCGCAGCTTAGGCACATGCCCTGACTGGGAATCTAACCTGAGACCTTACACTTGTGAGAAGATACCCAAGCAACCGAGCCACACCAGACAGGGCATGCATGCTGTTTTACTTTCTATCCTGATACTCTTTACTGTTCTGTGCTTTCATTATTCTAAGTTATACATGTGAAATGAAAAGAGTAATGTCTGTTTTTCAGTTTATATTATGCAGTCCTATTTTTATTCAATTATAGTAATATGTATTACAACCATAAATATTTCAAACTAACAAAATTCTAATTTTATTTTGGAGAGAAGGGTGGGTGGGTAGAGATAATCCTAAGGTAACCTAGGGACATTCTAGAAAATAATCTATTTAGAAACTTGCCAGAGACTGGAGCTTTAAGGGTTAAGAGAAATTCCATTGCATTGTGGCATCTCAATATTGCAGCAAATATATGGATAATTTCTTGCTAGCTTTTCAGGAAACCCCTGTGGTGGACAACCCTCATTAATCGTTGCTTGGAGACTGCTCTGACGTCACTGGGAGCAGTTCCCTGTCTGCAGCTGGGACAGGAATAGCCAGCCTTTGAGGGGGAAGAAAACTGCTGTAGAAATTAAAAAGATGAGGGCTTTGTTAACTTGGTTTTCCGCTCATTTGAGAATGGGTGGGATAGACCTAAAGTTTTTCTTAAATATTTCAGTCATTAACAATGGAAATATTATTAAGAAACCTTTTTATTTCAACTGAAAGTGCCTTCTTTTTTCATCTTTGTTTTCTAACCAAGGTTTTGAAAAGGTCAAGGGAAGAAAAGCTGTTGAAAGGTATTGGAGAAGACTTTAGTTTCTTTTCGTCATTCCTTTTTTTCTCTTTTTTTTTAAGGAGGAAGAAAAGATCAAAAACAACTTTTGCAAAAGATGTTTTAGCATCATCCTATTTGGGATAATTAAAAATGAGATATATGTTGGAACAACTTTTTGGTGAAATTGATAACGATTATTTCTGTGCCTGAGAGTTACTGCATATATTTCTCTCTGATGTTCTCCTCTCCAGACCCACCCATACCCACTGCTGTATAGTCTGTTAGGAGCTTCTTCTTTGGAAAGGTATAGTGGCTAAATGCTCTGACTCTGGTTTAGGCCGCTTGAGTTCAGTTCCCAGCTATGCCAATCGCTGGTTCTGTAACCTTGGACAAATTACGTAGCCCCTCCATTTCTTCATATGTAAAATATGGAATGAAGATAATAGCATCCACCTACTAGGGTTGTTTTGAGGATTAAAGTAATTAATACATATAAAGCCTTTAACATAGTTCCTGGTAATCTTAAAAGCTTATTTAGCATTAGCCATTATTATTAATATTTAAAAATTAAACAGGGTAATACCATTTATATCTTCAGATCACCTATAATTTTTGAGGAAGGAAAGAGATTTTCAAGCCATTAAGGATATTGAATTTTGAAGTGAATGTACCATATTTAGCCATGTAAAATGCACGCCCACATTTTAGTGCTGATTCGCATTATACATGAGCATTAGTACTGCTCGTGTAACAATGCACATCCCTATTTTTCCCTTAAAAACTTTGGGCAAAAAATGTGCACATTATACACAGCAGAATACAGTAAGTATGATCAAAATGTTTAAGCTTAAATTTGCCACCTAATGTTTCCTCAGATTAACAGCTCTCTTCTTCCTTTGAACTTTTGGCTTCTGCAGACAGTGTTTGGTTGTTTTTGTTTTGGTTTGTTTTTTATTCTCTACCACTGACTCTGATCTACTTTAAAATCTTAGGACACTAACCTTAATTGTCTATCTCTGAAATTTTGTATCTTCTGCTTTTCTCTGTGTGAATTGATGTGATGTTCATCTTCCACGTATTGGGTTGGCCAAAAAGTCCGTATGGTTTTTTCCATAAAATAAAAGACACATTTTTTGTACCGATAACTTTATTGATTTGGGTTTTTTGAATATGTTGGCTATTTCCTGCTATTGGCTCCTAAGAGGACAGAGGTAGTGTGTGCTGCTTGAACATCTTTCAGTACATAAATCACAGCAAAGAATTATTTGGCCAAAATGTCAGTATTACCAAGAAACTTCGCAAACCACTTTTGACACATTTGATCAGTCTCAGCATCTTCTTCATATATTACACACAAATCTTTTTTTGCATTTCAGTTTTTACCCTTCTTAATATAATGAAGCATAATATGCCAAAAATGTTGTGTATTTTTTCCATATTCAATATTAAAATGGCTGCACAAAAATTTACTGACTTGGTTTTTTTAAATGCACACTGATGTGACAGTTGTCACAATACAATCTAATAAAATTGTTTAGAATGAAGTTAAAGATAACTAAGCACTACTAGAGCCATTGTATGGAAAAAATATAAAAGACTTTTTAGCTAACCCAGTATTTATGAAAGTATTAAGAATATTAAGTACTATGTATTAAAACTTTAGCCCTGGCTGGTGTGGCTCAGTGGATTGAGTGCAGGCCTGCGAACCAAAGGGTCACCAGTTTGATTCCCAGTCAGGGCACATGCGTGGGTTGCAGGCCAGGTCCCCAATAAGGGCGCATGAGAGGCAACCACACATTGATGTTTCTCTCCCTCTCTTTCTCCCACCCTTCCCCTCTGTCTAAAACTAAAGAAATTATATTTTTAAAAAATAAAAATAAAAACTCTAAATTTTAGCTTTAGAAAGTCTAGTATCTTAAATGAACCAGATGTTAAATCACAAATACTAACATAGCTGGTATCTCCATGCCCTTTTACCTCCTTTTAATTTCACATTGAAGACTTAGTGTTATTCTTCTATGGCTTTTGAGGCTTCCCCTTTTAAATTGCTTTCTAAACTACCCAGGTACACCCATGAGAGCTAGTAAGGTGGTAACATTAATGACAAAGAGAATAGCTCCTTGTGTAACTTTTTAATCCTTTCCTCCCTATTAATTTTCTTAAGCCAGTGAGTCTTAAGGAGTATGGGGTACATATCTTCTCCAGCAGAAAATGTGGGGAGAGTCGATATTACTAAAAAGGGGCATGAGCCGAAGAAAAAATAAAAAGAAGCTGGCCTGGGTGAATGTCCTGAAAGTCCAGGCACTGCCAGGGGATGTGCTGAGTGGACATTATATGTTGCGGGGGGGAACAGTTGGAAAACACTGCAATTAAATAGTGTGACTGTCCTTGCTTCTGTTACCTGAAGTGAATTAAGAGGGGATTTTTTTTTATTTACAAAACTCCTGAATGTATTTATTCTAGGGAGTTGTTAATGAAGCTATTGATGAAGATTTAGACAAAGAAACTCATCACAGCATTATTTTATTGTAAAAATTAACAGCTTTTAAAAAATTTAATAATAAGTAAATAGTTAAATTATGGTATTGGAATGTAGTCAAATATTACATAACTATTAAAATGACTGTTAAAAGTAATGCAGAACTGGTTACAGCTTTAGTAATAGTAAAAAGCACTGTATAAAAATATTCTATATAATGTAAATTACATAAGAATTCAATGGATGTGGAAACATATCCAATATGGATACAAATAAATTCCATGCAAGTAAAGAAACAAGTTTAGAAAAACATATCTCAAAGAATTGCTGATATTAATAGTAGTTATCTCTGAGTTATAGATAATGGGTGATTTTTCTTATATGTATGTTTTCTATTAGCATAAAGAAGCCTATAGTACTTTTCTAGCCATAAAACAATGAAAAATGTTTAAACCTTTACTATTAGTATCTGAATGTAAATTTTCAAAATATGTTATGGTAAAGATATATGTGATGATTTATGTAAATCCCTGAGCAGAGTGTTTGGAACACAGTAAATACTCAGTAAATAGTAGCTGTTGCTGTTAATTATTTGAGGAAGACAACCCCCTGTGGTCAGAGCCTGAGGCTTTTATACTGGGGGGCAGTTATCACTGAAAAAATGTCTCTCCTTGCAGCTTCTCGTCCTTCTGAGATTAGTAAGTATGTTGTTGTTCTTTGCATACAATACTGGTGCAGGATCTTTAAAAAAAAAGAAAAAGGCTATAGGGCCAGAGTGAAATGTTTTGTTTTTTTCTTTTTTGAAGGTATAGAGGAAACTGATGTAGACAGAGGTCTAGTAGTGATTTTATTTGTAGTTACTTTTTTAGCTTTGATAGAATTTATGACTCCACTACAGTTGTTTTTACCCTGCTTTTTGGATTGTCTCCTTAAGAATTCTTGGGAAATTTGAAATAGTAATAGGAAAGGTTTTGCCATTCTAAGAATTTCTGGTACTCTGTTGTTGCTTCTCATGTTAGTCTGCCTTTATGGATTGGGTCCCCTCGAACTAACTCAGTGCTGACAAGAGATGTAGATCTCCATCTCCTTCGGACGTGTTTGGATACTGACATGTGCCTATAAGAAACTACATTCAGCATGCGAGAAACATACACATGTTGATAACTGTTTTTACTGGGCAGTAGTGTCAGATATTCTTAACATTGACTGTTTATTCTTCATATTCACTGTAATTCTTAATATGTGTCTTATACAATAAATACATGTGTAGTAAATCATGAGAGAAAGAAGGACTACAGCCCTAGCTGGTGTGACTCAGTGGATTGAGTGCAGGCCTGCAAACGAAAGGGTCGCTGGGTCAATTCCCAATCAGAGCACATGCCTGGATTGTAGGCCAGGTCCCTAATAGGGCGCACAAGGCACAGCCACGCATTGACATTTCTCTCCCTCTCTTTCTTCCTCCCTTCCCCTCTCTCTCAAAATAAATAAAATCTTTTTTAAAAGGAAAGAATGACTACAGTTCCTTAATATCATGGAGTCCTTGTGCCTAAGACCATTTTCTCTCCTATAATATACAATAATGTGAATGTATTTAATGTCACTGAACTGTACACTTTAAAGTGATTAAAACAAAATACAATGTGATCCAGATGAAAATATAGTTTCCAAGCTAATTTTAACCCTAACATCTGAGATTATACTTCTCAGATTCACTCACCACCATATATTGGAAGGTAGGGACCAAAGGTACTTGTAGCCAGAGATGTTGCATCAATTTTTGGTGAAAACCATGCCAGGAAAGGGGAATACTTTATAAGTCAGGTGGATTTTAGAATGTTAATGAGCACATTGGGGAGAATGATGAGGTTTTTTTGTCTAGTCTCCTCATCTAGTTTGTAATTATCTGTTTCCTCTTTGAGGATGTCTGCAGCTGAGGGAGAAGGAATAGGGGCATATGGTGTGCGAAGAGCAAATGTATTATTTCCTCATTTGGACATGGCCGTCTTTTTCTTACAGTAAGGCAGTGGTGGGGGGGTGGGGACTATAGAGAAGAGGACAGACATCATATTCCAAGGACTGTATGAGCTGACTGTGATTTGAGAATATGGAGAATAAGAGCCTGATGATCTGTTTTAATATTCATTTTAATATTCAAAAAAAGTTTTCGGAGACTGACAGAGGTTAGCAGTCTCTAATTAAAACTTCTAGCTCTCTGTATACTGTGGCATGGGAAGCTTCAATATTGTGATTTTAGCTAGGCAGCACTCCCCTTATACTAATCCCTCATTTTGTCCTTGTGTTGGTTTTTCACAGTTCAGGGATTTATGAAATTCTCTACTGAAATTAAACAAGGCAAAATCTCCAGAGTTTCAGAGATCCCTTATTATTTGAATAGATTCATTGTCATTGCTGTTGACTTTTTCCCCACTATTCATTTTTTAAAAGATTTTATTTATTTGCTTTTAGAGAAAGAAAAAGGGAGGAAGAGAGGGGAAAAAACATCAATGCGATGCCCCCAACTAGGGGCTTTGGCCACACCCCAGGCATGTGCCCTGATCAGGAAATGGACCGATGACCCCTCAAGTTGGCAGGCCAGCACTCAATCCACTGAGCCACACCAGCCAGGGCCCCACTATTCATTTTTAGTATACCAGAATGGCAGCATTTCTTATTCATAGAGGCTATTCTTTAACAGTATTTGTAGCAGTTTCTGTGGAAAATGCTTTATTTTAAAAAATATGATAAAGGGAATCTTATCTTACAGCTCTTAGTCTGTTGCCATGGAGCCCTGGATCAGATTGGCTGACCTACAGGCCAATGAACAGATAGAACATAAACACATCATCATTTAATCTGTCAAAATTATTTCCTCAGTGATATATGACATTAATACCATAACTGTGTGTAGAGCAGTGAAATAAAATGTTTCAAAAATGGTATATGGTGTTCTATCTGTTCTATCAGAATTTGCTGTTTACTATAACCATTGTAACGATATATTATCTTCTTAATGTGATTTGATTGGAGAGGATGTGGTAGGAAATATCTGTCACCTATTTGTAAATCATGCTGCTGCTGCTGCTGCTGCAATCAGTTGGGCCTATGCCAAGTCTAAGTCAAACTCTGGCCTTCTAGACCAGAGGAAATTTGTCTTTATATCTGAAGCAGCCTTGCTTATTTGGGTAGCTTTAAAGCTAAGTCAGGATTTGGCAGCTTTTTCTTAACTTGTTTTTCCTTCTTTTTTTTCCACTCTGATATGACAGATCCCTATGGATGTTACATTGACATACCACTTGGTCAGGAGTTGGATTCCCTGGGAGTAGCTTCTGTGTTTTCCATAGTCACTTTCCTAGCTTTTTCATCTTTAATGGGAGATTTCACTCAGCTCACTGTGAGTTCCTTGTCATAGCAGATCATAGCATGTGTCTTCTCCTGTACCTTATTGCTTTAGAGACTAAAGACGATTCATTCATAGAAAGAAAATTCCTCCTCTGGATCTCGTAAATAAAAGAAGTCAAGAATAATATATTTATGTTATGTTTTACTTCAGGGATACTTGAGAAATTGTAGTGGGTCTTGTTCTCTTCCCCTTTAATGCTCCCATGCATGGATATTTATATATTTGAAGGATTGAAAGAAACTCAAGAGGTCCAAAGTGTGTTCCCTTCTTTTGAGCTACTGTGAGCCTGTATGAATGAGATGTCAACTTTTCGTTATGCAATTGTCTTCTGTCTCAGAGGAAAACAAACTTCAGATTCATCAATTAAGCAAAGAGGGGCAAAAGGTCTGTTTAGTATCTTTCTGAGTAACTTTTTGTGGGTCAGGCCTTAAGAAGTAGAATAGGAAGTATTTGGTGTTTTGTAACTTTAGTTATTGTGACCAGAGAAAGGCTCACTGAAAAGGTATTTGAGTAAAGACCTGAGAAGACTGAGTAAGCAAGCCACGCTGTTATCTGAGAGATCATTCCAGGCAGAAGGAACAGTAAAAGCAATCACCCTAAAGTGGGTTCAGGGCACAGCAAGAAGCCAGCTTGACTGGAATTGCATAAGTTGGGGGGATAGGAAGAGATGGGATCTGAGGGCAAACTGGTGGTGATTTTAAGGTTATGTAGGTCATTTTAAGGAGTTGAGCGTTTGCTCTGAGCCATTGGAGGGTATTGAACAAAGGCATAATATGATCTAGAAATGATTTTACACAATTACTTTGACTCCTATACGTAGGGTTGAGTTGGAAGCAATTTTGTCAGGGTATAGGAAAAGACAATGTGAGCCTTCAAGATGCTTTCCATCCCTAAGATTCTATGATTTTTCTGCATAGTGGCGTTACTATGATACAGCTGAAGAAAATGGAAGCAGCGGAAGGAAAAACCTCACTGCTGTTCTTTGTTTAAAAGAAGAGGATACTTGTGGACTTCTGGCCAAAATGGAGGTGTAGGTAGATATGCTTCACCTTCTCACACAATTATAAGAAGGATCACAACTGGCCTCAAAACAAAATGCAACCAGAGCTGTCAGAAAAATTGAACGGTATAGAAGTTTGATAACCAAGGATTTAAAGCAGAAATATTCACCCAGATGGGTAGGAGGGACAGAGAGAATGTGGTGTGGCAGTGGTCAGGTGGTGGCCAGCAGAACAGGCAGTCCCACATTTATGTGCGGTAGACAAAAATCAGGAGGGACACCTGGAAAGTAAGTGATCCCAGCCACTGAGGCCAGACCATGCAGCCGAGGGTTCCAACACTGGGGAAATAAAGCCTCATAACTCCTGGCTGTAAAAACCAGTGGGGGTTGGGGTGGTGGAAGCAGTGGCTGGTCTCTCAGGAGAATGTGTTTAAAGGACCCCATGGTCCTAGAACATATGAAACCCACATACTCTGGGATTCAGCACCACAGCAGCAGCTGGAAGGGGGCCAGTCACACGTTGGAAGTGGGGGAAGTGACTGGAAATGGGGTGAGAGTCAAGAGGTGGCATTCTTCCCTCTCTGACCCCTCCTCCACATACAGCACCATAAAGCAGCAAAGTGGTTGTTTACCTGACCCTGGCAAATACCTGAGGTTCTGCTCCTTAAAACATAACATGTGCACCAAGACAGGGAGTCAAAGTAGCTCTACCTAATACACAGAAACAAACACAGTGAGGCTGCCAAATCAAGGAGACAAAGACATATGGCCCAAATAAAAGAACAGATCAAAACTCCAGAAAAAGAACTAAGCAACAAGGAAGTAGTCAACCTACCAGATGCAGAGTGCAAAACACTGGTTATCAGGATGCTCAGAGGACTCATTGAGTACAGCAAACACATAAGGGAAGAAATGAAGGCTACACTAAGTGAATAAAGAAAAATCCACAGGGAACCAAAAGTGAAGAGAAGGAAGCTGAGGTTCAAATCAGCGATTTGGAACATAAAGAAGCAGTAAACAGTGAACCAGTACAGAATGAAGAAACAAGAATTTAAAAAACAAGGAGCGAAACTTACGGCCAAGATGGAAGTATAGGTAGATACACTTTGCCTCCTCACACATTCAAAATAAGGACAACAACCAATTTAAAAACAAAAAATAACAAACCACTAGAAAATCAAACTGTACAGAAATCCGATAACCAAGGAGTTAAAAAAGAAACATTCATCCAGACTGGTAGGAGGGGCAGAGATGAGCAACCAGGATGGAAGGAACTCATGGCAAGGTGGCAGCTGGTGGACAGGGTGGTCCCACATTTGAGTGCAGGTAAACCAGGAGGAACAAGTGGAGAGCGAGACAGACCGTGCAACCCAGGGTTCCAGCATGGGAAATAAAGACTTAAAACCTCTGGCTGTAAAAACCTGTGGGGGTTGTGGCAGCAGGAGAAACTCCAAGCCTCACAGGATAGTTTGTTGGAGAGACCCAGAGGATCTGAGAACGTACATGAACCCCCCTACCCAAAAATAGGCATCAGAAGGGCCCAATTTGCTTGTGGGTAGTGGGGGAAGGGACTGAAAGCCTGCTAAGAGCTGTAAGCAGCATTTTTTGCACTCAGACCCTGCCCCACATACAGCACCACAATGCATTGACCTGGGTTACCCCGCCTTGGCGAATACCTAAGGCTCTGCCCTTACTGTGCAACAGACACACTGAGACAAAAACTATGGCCCAAGTGAAAGAACAGATCAAAGCTCCAAAAATAGAACTAAGTGATGAAGAGACAGCCCGCCTATCAGATGCAGATTTCAAAACACTGGTAATCAGGATGCTCACAGAAATGGTTGCAAAATAGAGGAAGAAGTGAAGGCTATGCAAAGTGAAATAAAGAAAAGTGTACAAGGAAACCAAGACTCAAATCAGTGATTTGTAGCAGAAAGAAGAAATAAACATTCAACCAGAACAGAATGAAGAAACAAGAATTAAAAAAAAAAATGAGGAGAAGCTTAGGAACCTCCGGAACAACTTTAAATGTTCCAACATCTGAATCATAAGGGTGCCAGAAGGACAAGAGGAAGAGCAAGAAATGGAAAACTTACTTGAACAAATAATGGAGGAGAACTTCCCCAATCTGGCAAAGGAAATAGACTTTCAGGAAGTCCAGGAAGCTCAGAGAGTGCCAAAGACATTGGACCCAAGGAAGCATACACCAAGGCACATCATAATTACATTACCCAAGGTTAAAGATAAAGAGAGAATCTTAAAAGCAGCAAGAGAAAAGGAGACAGTTACCTACAAAGGAGTTCCCATCAGACTGTCAGCTGATTTCTCAAAAAAGACCTTACAGGCAAGAAGGGTCTGAAAAGAAGTATTCCAAGTCATGAAAGGCAAGGACCTACATCCAAGATTACTCTATCCAGCAAAGCTATCCTTTAGAATGGAAGGGCAGATAAAGCGCCACCCAGATAAGGTCAAATTAAATGAGTTAATCATCATCAAGCCCTTATTATATGAATTGTTAAAGGGACTTATCTAAGAAAAAGAAGATAAAAAATATGAACAGTGGAAGGACAGCAAACTCACAGTTATTAACAATCACACCTAAAACAAAAGCAAACAAAGTGGACAGCTAGATCAGGAGCGGAGCCACAGAAATGGAGATCAC
>PVKM010020954.1:0-22942 GCA_004027735.1 Carollia perspicillata
TGGTCAAATCTCCCCTGAGCTGACAAAAGGCTCATTTCGTTGTTTATCTCACTTAGGGTGAGTATACTATATTTTCTGCAAAAATATTATGTATTTGATTGTGGGGTGTCGCAAACACTCTGGGTGTTCCATGATATATAATATATGCACTAAATTATCTTTCTAAAATTTGAAAAATTCTGAATTCCAAAGCAATCTGTGTGCGAGGGTTCCTTGACCTGTATAAACCTGCGTGCATTGTTGTGTGAGCCAGAAGTTCACCATCTTTCACTTACCTTCGGTCCACCCGTCCTTCTCCTATCCCAAGCACAGGGCTCTGGATCTCCCATTCACTTAATCACTATTTACTGGATGATTGCTCAGTGTCAGATGCCGTTCTGGCTCTCGGGTACAGCAAAGAACAGTGTGGTCTTTGTTTCCATGGATTGTAGACTCTGCCTGAAGAAGATGGTTAATAAAAAAAATAGGAGCCTCTTGATGTTTTGAAGAAGATAAACTGCAACCACGGCGGGGGAGCAGCTCATCAGTTCAGTGTCAGTGTGTGTGTGTGTGTGTGAAGTCACTTAGGCTGGTTAAGTCTCTCTAAGGGGTAACATTTGGACAGATACCTGAATAATTAGAGCAAATCAGTCACGCAATGAGCTGGGTAAGAGTGTTTCAGGAAGAGCAAATAGTAACTGTAAAATCCCCAAGGCCAAAATGAGTTTGACAGGTTACAAAAGTGGGAAGAAGACATGAGTGTTTGGGGCAACACTGAGCCATGAAAGGAAAAGGTGCAAGAAATGGTCAGACATGATTTCATAGACCTTGGGGGGCACAAAAGGAATTTGGATTTTATTCCACATTTAATGGGATCTGATAGAGCAAGGAAAAAAGAAAGTGACATAATGATTCTATTTTTTCAAAAGATCACTGTGTCGAATGGTTACTATGTGTAAGTGTTGTCAATATTTGCTGAATGAATAATTTAGTTATACGATTATATGTTGCATCCAATGCATATATCATGTGCAAGTAACAGAGCCCCAAGTAACAGTGACTTAAGTGAGATAGAGTATTTCTCTTATGCATAGGAGTGTAGAGGTAGGCAATCCAGGGCTAGATGAAAAACTCTGAGGACGGCCCCCTTTCAGCTCTCTTGTCTACTATCTCTAGGTTAAGCCATTATCTTTAAGGTCCAAAATAGCAGCAAGAGCTCCAGCTATTGCATCAACATTTTAGGCAGTATCCTAGCTGAAGTAGGAAAGAACCAATGTGAATTGTCCTTCAAGGAAGATTCTTAAAAGCTGACATATGACACCTCTGCTTACAACTCATTGGCCAGAACTTAGTCACATGGCCACACTTAACTGCAAGGAAGGCTGGGAAATGTAGTTTTATTCTGCTCAGCTAGGTGAGCTAAAACTCAGGAGTTTTACTCCTGTAGAAGAAGAGGGAGGACAGATATTGAGGGCCCATTTGGAAATCTCTCTGGCATATCATTTCCTTAAATCTGGAAGTGAGTTAGAGATCTGCTAGACCCCTCCCTGTGGTACCATTTATACAAGTCCAAATTGTTACAGGTGCTTTAACTGAGCTCCAGACATGACATGGAGCACCAACGGTCACATGGGACAGAGGAGTCACCAACTCCTCCGAGGCAGTGCTGCCTCTGGAGGTCTTCTCAGCAGGAGCCAGGCTGTTCCACTAACAGTTGTGAAGGTCTCCCTCTCCGCATCCTCCCACACAACAAACAATGGCCAGCTGGATTGAGGAGAATAGAATGGGTGGATTTGAGTGTTTTTAAAAATTGCTAACCTGAACAGCCTAGGAAGTACTGATCTGAAAGGTTACTATTAAGGGAGCTCATCTATTAATTCCCCAAAGGAGGATTTTTGCGGTCATGGTTGGCAAGTACTAGGTATAGACTGGGGGTGAGGCTTTAACAGGTAGGGTCTTCCAGCTCCCAGAATCAGTTTTCATTTCCCACTTTTCTTTCTTGTTTTTAAAAATATTCATGCCCCGATGAGCAATGAATTCCCCAGAGCAGAATGGAGATGACCCCATGGAGTACTGGGCTCTCTTGATGGGAATTGCTTTTACCTTCTGGAAAGAGAATAGGCCACAAAGGATCAATCTTTTTTCTGTTGTATCTCTTTCAAGTGGAACTGCATTGGACAATGAGTGGATTAAAAAAAAAATCCTGTGGCCTGGTGTGCCTCAGATGCTTTTGCCAATTTTAACACCATTCTCCAAGTTATATAAAACTAAAGAATAAATGCCCAAGCCTCCTGTATGGAGAGCAGTTTACTTCCCAGGCAGGGATCACATTTGTAACAAATCTCCTCAGAGATGTATTTTGTAAGTGAAGTGAAGAAATCATTAGCAAAGCAATATTTGAAGAAGCAGACTGGCCCAGTTCTGAAAGCAACTCTATTTTAACCTTTAAAAGATATCATTTTACTTACCAGGCTGCTTATTACAATTACACAGTGTTTTCCTTGGCCCCTGGCTCCATTAAACATATGTTTTATAGCAAGTTCTCAATTACATTATCCTGACAGGCTGGCTCATAAGGGCATGTTATAAAGTAGAGAGACTGCAAAGCAGTAAACTGGCCCTCATTAAGTTTATAGTTTTATTACCTTGTTTAGGACACTTTTTCTTCCCTTCCTCTCACCGGCTTTCTTTTCATGACGTTTAATTTATAAGAAGCAAGGGGACACTCTTGTCCTTATAGCCGGCGAACTTGCTTGCAAGAGCCGTGTGCGGTGGGATCTGTATTTAGTTGCCGGGCCCATCCCACTTCCCGGACTCTCCCTCTGAACATAAAATCTTCTTCTTTCCTCAGAGGTAATGTTGCGGGTTGGTACTCTTTTGGGGTTACATGTGAGCGGACTGTGCATTTTGGTCTAAAACTACTTGCTCTTAGATGGATATGAGATCTTCGATAAGCTTGCAACACACACTCAGGTCAATGATGTTTGAACAAATGACGAGCACCCCCGCTCCCAGAGGGCCGTCTTCGCTGACCTGTGTTTGGCGGCCCTTCGCAGCGGCCACGGTCAGCCTCTTGGAGAGGCGGTACCAGGTTCTCTCACCACAGCACTTAGGTCGGCCGGACTATTTTAATTTACGGGACATTAGACGTGCATAAGTATATTTATATCTCCATACCCCGACGAGGGAATTCAATCAGCTCAAATTTATGTGAAACGTGTTATCATTATTGGACCAGGTAGGAGTATTGCGTGAAGAGGCATGGACATCATCTGGCCACTGCTAATTATAGGCATGTAAAAAATGGCCGGCGGTTGCTTCTGAGCTCAGACAGAATCTGTGGATGTTGATTATGAAGAGCTATTATATATCGATAGGTTAGGATTTATTGCTGAAAGTATAAACTGATTGCTCCGGATTGGATGGTAGTCGGACACTGGGGAATCAGTCTCGGAGCTGTTAGACCTGGGTAATCTATCAGGAGGAGGGGAGTGTATTCTATCAATTAAGGAACAAGCAATTCTACTGATTTGCTATTGGCAGACTAATAGAGGTAATGGGTTTTCCTAGACAGTCCAGGTACTGTACAGCCGAGTTGGGGAAAATAGTGACATGAGACAAATAGAAGAGCAGTTCATTAAACTTGAATGACGGCTGCGCTGGGGTGAGAGAGAGCTGCAGGACCCCGGGCCCTGACAGGTCCTGTGTGGGCCTCTCAGGCAGGGAGAAGCGGCTGAGCCAACAAGAGCGTGGATGCCTTTTGCCATTGATGTACATGGCAAATGGATATTCATGGGTACTCACAGGAACCTTTTGGTGTCAAAGTGTCTTAGCAGTGTGCATCTTTAAGCTAGTGCCACAACAACACTGTGTTGAAAACAACCTTGAAATCTCAATGGCTTAAACAACAAGTGCTTACTTTTCTTGCTCATGGGTCTGTGGGTCATCTGGGATTTAGATGGTGACTGTGGCTCAGGTTGAGGCAGGTTTGGCTCCATCTCATATGTGTCACTCTAGTGCCCAGGCGGGCAGGGCAGCAGCCAGTCAGAGCATGTGCTCCTCATGGCTTTGGAAGCTGCACAGAGGTCCATGCCAAACTCTGCCGGAGTCATGTCCACCGGCATCCCGTTGGTCAGAGGAAGTCACATGGTCCAACCCAAGTCCAGGAACAGGAAAATATACTTAGGTGGTGATTGTGGTGTGAACATAAAATTTTGTTCCAGGAGAATGAGAAAATGCAATCAACGATCTAATCCCTCGCCTACTACCTTCTTGGTCAGGCACTTCCTGTGGCTGACATGGGGTTGGATCCCTTTCCCCTGCTGCTCCTTAGCCCCACGGCCAGCCAAGGCAGCGCCACTGCTAGTCCCCTTGTCTCCAGAAGCAGAGCTTATTCTTTAACCTTATTCCTCCTCAGGTGGCTGGAGAGTTGGTATAGATTGCAGCATATAAACCAATATGGCTTGTAAGTCGAACCCAATTTTTATAATGAAAATTTTGCACTGCTGCCATGTTTTACTGCGTGTCACCCCAGGGAGTCCCTTTGCTTTCCGGAAGCTTTGCATCGTTTGGGGTTTGTTTTCTGCATGCACCTTGAAGTTTCAAGTGTCTCATCCTCTTCTTAGGCTGGATTGTGCTCTTGTCAGCTGACTTTTTGTTTTTGGCCTGGGTATCTTCCGTTTATTCTGCAGGCCCATAAGCAGAGGCTGATAAACCAAGGCAATGAAGGTAGAGCTGCAACCCATCTGAAGTGGGGCGGAAAAGACAGGGAAGCCAACACAGGGGACCTGGCTTTGGTCCTTGTCATCTCTTGCTGGTATGATCACATCTCTGCCACATGGTCCCCTGCCTCCCTTTCCCATTCATCCTCTTCCCTGCTGCCAGAAGGGCTCTATTAAAAATGCAAATCTGGCCACATGAGTCCCCTGCCTCCCATCACTTCCAGATATGTATGTGTAAGCTCCTGACAAGCACACAAGGTCTCTCCTGCCCTTCCCACCTCCCTAGCTTCATCTCCTGCTGCTCCTCGACTAACACTGAACGCCTGGGGGCTTTGGATGGTTTGGGGTTTGTTCTTTGCACACACCTTGCTGTTTCAAGTCCCTCGGCCTCTTCTTAGGCTGGATTGTCCTCTAGTTAGCTGCTTCTTTTTTATTTGTATTTACTTTTGGCCTGGGTATCTTCTATTTATTCTGTGGTTTTTCAGGTCTGGTGCTGTCTCCTCCGAGTGGGGCTAAGTGCCCCTCGTTCAGGATCCCATAGCACCTTGTGGGTGCTTCAGTGATTTAAACTAGTATCTTTTCCCCTTCTGCCAGTCTTATCAGGCTGTAAACCGTTTAAAGACAGGGACCCCTTTCACTCTTCTTATTTCCAGAGTCCAGCATAGTGCCTGTTGCTTGGAAGACAGCCAGTAAATATCTGTTGGGCCGATCTGACGTGACCGTGCCGTTTCTTTGTCTTTCCCTCTGATTTGCCAGCCCTCCATGGGGAGAAGTCAGCCTGAGGTTGAGGTTTTCTTTTGGAGCCTAAAATTGGTACATTTGTCATTGTACACTTAACCAAAAAAGAAAAAAAAAGTCAACTTTGATGTTTTGGTGGCTACGTTTGAAGTTGAAAGGTTGACGTATGCATCATGATATAAAATAGAGATCTTTTCAAATGATTTGCTTCAACCTTACCAATAAAACAAATGAACTGTGTTCATGGGCTTTTGACATGCTGTTTTCTCTTTGACACTAAAATGAAATAAATGTGCAAAGGCACGAAAACAGTATGTATCCTCAGTTGGATAAAGGCTCACCTTTATCTCCCTCTAGCCCTCTTATTTTCACAATACTAAAGAAATATTAAAAATGGTAGGGGCTGGTGAATTTTTAGAAAAGCTATCACTTCCCATCCCTTTGCTCTAGTATAACCTTGACCTCCTCTCCCTCTGACCTTGGCAAATACTTCCCAGAACGGGCTTCTTTCCGCTTTCTGAAGCCCACAATCGACAGCCAGACAATAGGAAAGCTTCTGCTACGTGGTCTTTTTCTTGGAATTCAGTCCCCTGGGGCTAATGCAGGCTGCATCTAATCATTAATTAATGTCTCTGTGGGGAAAGCTCCCACCAGAAATGGTCTTGGGGAACCCTGGTCTGCCTCTCCCACCTACAAACAGGTGGGACTATGCGCAGAGGCACAGCCAAGTTCTGACGTCAGGTAGGTGGGCCTGGGTGGTGTGGTAGGGTGCACCATGTGGAGGTGTAGAAGCCAGCATGAGAGAGCACCCACCCACACCCTCTTTACTATCTTCCTTTCATACTGTTTCATCTCGAGATCACAGTCAATAAGCACCATGGCCACCTGTTACCTAAAAATTGTTGAAAAGGTACCACTTTTACAGAACTAGCTCAATGGAAATCACTGATTCTCTTGTTCCCATCTAGATTTGCTAAAGAACTGGGAGATCGGGCTTTGGGTGTGCATTTGTGTGAGTGTGAATGTGTGGGTCTTTGTGTGAGTGAGTGTGAGAGTGTGTTTGTGAGTATGCGTGTTTATAGGAAGTATGTGTGGGTTTGCATGTTTGTAAGTATAGGTGTTTATGTGAATGTGTGAGTGTGTATTTGTGCATATGTGATGTGAGTGGTGTATGAGTATGAGTGTATGTGACTGTGTGCGTGTGAGTGTGTATATGTCTGTCTGTTTGGAGACAGTGTCTTGAGAAGAACCCCCCTTCCTCCACCTTCGGTTGCTTTCCTGACACAATGCTCTGCAGTGGTTGAACGACCTGACTTTAACTCCCTCACGGGCACCATCACCCCCGCCATCCAAATGAATGTATATTCCACGTACAAACAACATGCTTTTGACTTCCACTCCCAACTGTGTGTGCAGTCTCCGGTTCCTCTCATGGAGGCATGCTAGGAGTGCCTCTGGTCTTGTAATGAGTTATTAGTTACAGGGACCAGGAAGAGAGAGAGTATCTAGGTACAAGTCCTGGAAAGCTACTTTAAAGAGTGAGGAAGCTTGAAATACATTGTAGGGTGTGAGGCTTGGGGAAGTCTCTGGGCACAAGAGGTAGTAGCTATAATTTTTTTATAAATGCCTTGTAGCCTCAATGGGGTGGGAAGAGGGGTGCCCTTAAAGGCACTGACCAGAGTCAGATACCCTTTCTCCCCATGTTTCTAAATGATATTCCTCAGCAGTATCTTCCCTCCTATGTTCTTATGCAATGTGACCTTTGTTATTTGTCTATGTATCCTCCCCTTAAATCTGGGCTGACCTGTGACCGGGTTTGACTAAAGTAATATGGCAAAAGTGATACCACATTACTTTTGAGGAGGGCCTTAAGAGATCTGCGTCTTACACCTTCACCTGTGGGAGCCCCCTCCATGCTGTGAGAAGATTGAGTCTTGTGGAGAGGCCCATGTGAAGGACTGGGGTGCTAGGCTAACACAGCTCAGTCTGAGCTTCCAGCTGATATCCAGCACCAGCTACTGGGCACACAAGCCAGCCGCTTTCATGGTACAGCCCCTGTGAGTCTCTGCAAGACTGTAGCCGCAACCAATGGCACCTGGAGCAGAAGAATAGCCCAGCTGAGCCCAGTCAACCTACAAAAGTATGATCACTCAGTTTTGGACCGGTTAAACAGATACTTAATTTACCAGTTGAGTTATTGCTATAGATTGAGCTGGCTAGAGAACAGGTTTTCTTCACAATTGCCAGAATGTGAACAAGATTTCAGTTATGCAGAAAGCAAATGACAGGACCAGGCACATTTCATTCATGTTTTTCTTTATGCAGAAGCAGTCTTCAAATCTTTAACTTTCATGTGACACAGAATAGTTAAAGGAAAATGTTAAGTGATTATTTTTAGTAATGGCTGCTTATCTATATTAAACATTTCTACAACGAACATTTATTATCTCTGTAACAAGATAAAATATTATTAACAATAGTTAATGAGATTCTTATTTAGCTTTTCTGCAAATGAAATGGTACTGGAAGGCATGCCGCACCTCATACTGTGAGGAAGGCAGGAGAATTTTTTTTTTCCTGAGAGCATTCGCTTTTACTTAATTATTAGAAAGTGATAATGAGGATCTCATTTGCCTGGTTTTCAATACTCAAAACTTCTTTTTACTTAGAGTGAATAGATTTAAATTATACTTTATCAGCTTGAAGTGTGAAATCCTCCTTTTGAGTCGGTCTTAGTTAAGTTAGATCATAGATTCAGATGGTTCAGTGAGAGCAGCCTTTCGGCTGGCAGGGTGCAAGGCACAGACAGTATCTTCTTTCTACTTTTAGTCATTACTAGCAATGCCTTGTACCAGCAGATACCAACCTGTATACTTCTTCTCTCTTCTTGAAAATATGCCTTTTCCAGCCACTGGCTGGTATGTTGGACCAGTTAGTCTGTTCTGGTTAATGGAATGGACCATTAAGACCTCCATGTATCCCCATTCCTTAAAGTACCTTGGAAGCCACATGATGAAGCATCACCAGATGGAAAGGGGGTCTCTGAATGATTAAGTGGAGCACACCCACCTCAGTTATCTGTGTGAACTGTGACTTGAGCATGAAATAGATCTTTGTTATGTTAAATACTGAGATTTTCTTGTTATATCGGTCAGTATTTCCTGAATAATATACATTTACAGTGCAAAGTGCTTTACATTTACAACATGTTTTCGTAGACATTATCTCACTTGATACCACATCAGCTCTGTGATCGAGGAAGAATAAGTGTTGTCCCTATTTTACAGAGCAGAAAATACAGAGAGCATTCTTTGCTCAAACAACGGTCTCTCGTAAGGAATGGCATGAATTTGCCTTCAAGTTTAATTCTTTTTTGTCTTTCCCCTACTGCCTTTCTCTAACTTAAGTCTTGTTTCCTATGTGAATTTCATTTTGACTTCAGTCTCTGGAGCTAAACATCACAAAACAGTGCCTTACCCTCCTCTTTTCCAATGAAGAAAGTCAAACTAGAGTAATTCCTGTTTGTAAAGTCAAGGTAAATCTGGCAAACATTTCCATGTGCTCTCCAAGTAGGTCAAACAGTAAAATAGTTTGCTTCTGCGAGCATCTCACAAAATTTGGCCTGGTAGCTCTAATCCTGAGAGATGGCTAAGTATAAGAAGCATTCCTGATTACTTTTGTTCAATTCTGGATAGTATATCCATTTTGCAGATCGACAATATACATTGGCATGCAAAGGCACTGAGAAGTTCCTCAGTTAAAGCATCTATTCCATAGTGTGACACATTTAAATATTCTGTTCTACAGAACATAGTACTAGCGACTCTGGCTGAGATATTTACTTCCCTCAATATAGGAAACAGGATTAAAAATATTTCGCATTTCTCTTTTGTTTCATGACTGCAGTATATTATCAATTTTGCCATTCCTTTTATTTTTCTTCACTATTTTCTAACTAAATTATTTCAACCAAGTTTCTATGTTCTCCCTTCCCTTTCTCCCTTTCTCCTCCCTTTACTTCTCCTATTTCTCTTTCTTCTGCTGCTTCGTCATTGCTATCGTTGTCTTCTAAAATTCTTAGCTCCTACCCCATCTGTTTGGCTGCTATAACAGAATACCATGGAACAGGTAACTGATAAACCGCAGACATTGATTCCTCACAGTTCTGGAGGCTGGAAGTCTGAGATCAGGGTGCCAGCCTGGTTGGTTGAGGGCCCTCTCCCATGGTGTGATGACTCCTTGTGTCCTCACGTGAAGGAAAGGTCTAGGGAGCTCTGCTGGGGTACACGCTCAGAGTAGCTCCCTACTCTAGTTGACCAGAGAATGCTGCAGACCAAGAAAATATGAATTTCAGTAGCCATTTGACAAAATGTATCACATTATTCTTGGACACAAGGCAGATAAATGTAGGTTAAATGGGTCACGGTGACTGACAGACTGTGGGGGAGGTAGGAATGGTGACATTTAGCCCCACCTGATTCAACAATTTTAGCAGTGATTGGATGAGTATATTGACAGTGAGATTGGATTTATGAATGATGTGAAGATAGAAGAGCTGGATAAATATACTGGATGCCAGGACCAGGATTCTTTAAAGTCTCAGACAAGACTGAATTTAACAAGACATCATTTAACAGGGATAAATTTAGAGTTACACTTTTAAATCCAGAAAGTCAACTGTATAACTATAGTATCAGATGACATGACTGAGTGGAACCAAATTTTAAAAAATCCTGGGGTTTTTAATTTGATTGTACATTCAATATATAATCTTGTGGCTTCCATTTCAAAATGGCAAAGTAAAACATTTTAACCCTCAAAACTTCAAAGAAAAAAGAAAAAAAAACACAGAGGGAAAAAGCCCTCTTTATTCAATGAAACCAAAGAAAAATGACACAACCCAAGCCACAAAGCAAGAAGCACACATGGCAAATGCTGTGGCTTCCGGGCTCAGATGTGGGAGCTAGCTAAGAGTAGAAATGTGGACCCTTGGATTATTCTGAGGTTACAATCCAGGATTAATGTGCCATAAATCTGATGACTGTGGACAATGATGCTTCTGGGGGCAATGACAGGTCAAAGGACAAGCTGAAAAGGCCTCTAAAAAGACCTCACTGCACCCACTGAAAGGTGGGGAAGGCAGATTTGAAGGAGGAACCATGCTAGCATGCTATTTCCACTGTCTATTGTGATACAGTTCAGTGAGATAGAGAATGCTGGAGGCAAAGGGTGAAAGGTGAAAGAAGGTAAGAGAGGAAGCCAGTAATTTCCAGATCAGAAACCAAAGAGCTTGTCACCTAATGGTTTTACTGTAAATCTCACAGGTTACTCACAACTAACTCACAGGTTAGTTGAAGCCCAAAACAGTGAGGAGGAGGGCCCCAGGATAGCAGAAAGAATAGATTGGGTGAACTTTGCTGAACACAAAGTTTATTATCAGTTTGTTGAAGGCAACTGTGATATTATTTACTTCATCCTCTGATGGAATTATATATCCGTGCTCTTCCATGGCTCTTAGTGACAGAGTATATTTCTCATTTGTTGACTTTATGTTTAGTCATGTGACCTGCTTTGGCCAATGGAATATTAGCAAATATGATGCAAAATGAGGCTTGAAATATGCTTTCTTAGTTTGGCTAGCCCTCTAGTGCTCTTGTGATTGTCATGCAAAGAGCATGTTCTCGGTAGATTCTTCCTTTTCACCTGGCTGTGCAGTGAGATGGAGAAGATACTAGCCATGTGGGAAGCATGGATCCAACCCCAGCTGAAGCAGAGCTTTTCCAACCAACTCACAAACTCATTAATAAATGTTTTGTAAGATACGGAGTTTTGGAGTGGTTTGTTAAACATCTTTAATGCCCTAATAGCCAAGTGATACAACCACAAAATTAAGTAAGGACTCTGAAAGTTTCTTCTTCTGCCTTACACTAAACTAATATTCTTGAGCAGGTAGCGACTCCTTTGAAATATAAGCAGAAAAATGGGAAGTGTGTGAAATCTGCTAAAGATAACAAATACAGAAAGATAAAGGAAAGATGAAGAATATACATTTACACGAGGAATCATTCACAAAAAATAACAAAAGATTTTAAGTAGGTCTCTACACTTCAAAGAAGTTATATACAACATGATCTCTTAAAAAATAAGTTCTGAGAATTGATACAGGGATTAAATGAAGAGATTATGGGTCATATCAATGGAAGGAGATAAAAAGAAAACTAGTAACACAAGCAAAAATAGAAAAATTTGTAAGTAGAAAATTATATGATACAACACCTAAAATGAAATTGACCATAATGTAGGGTAACACTATGTATAGGTTTGAGGAAATAAACTACAAAAGACGTAAGTATAAAATGAGTTCTAGAGAAAATGACAGATAGAAATTCAATCAAGGAACAAAGAAAGTTACGTATGTATATATATAATTGGTATTCCTAAAGAGAGAAAAAAATGGAACAGAAAATGTATTTAAAGACATTACAGAAGAAAACTTTCTAACTAAAGAAAAGCATAACTCAATAAATCAAAGAACACAGTATGTTCCAGGAAAAATCAATATAGAGCATTCTGTACCAAAAACTTATTGTGAATTTACCACAATTCAGGGGTAAAGAAACATAGGGAGAATGGGGCTTTAAAAAAGAAGAGAAATATACAAAATGCATCAAGTAAGGGCTGCCTAGATGATGTCTAATAGTTCTGCTAAATCCTTGGCTTTATTTTTGAGCTCTGAAGATTAAATTCTCATCTAATAAAATATAAGCCCTTTGGCTTTATT
Organism: Carollia perspicillata; assembly: GCA_004027735.1. Classification (NCBI taxonomy): domain Eukaryota; kingdom Metazoa; phylum Chordata; class Mammalia; order Chiroptera; family Phyllostomidae; genus Carollia; species Carollia perspicillata. Next base: position 12,220 of record PVKM010020954.1, read on the forward strand.
TGGCTTATATCTAATAAAATATAATCAAAGTCCTTTGGAAGTTGTAAACACAATTTTAGTGATTATTTGTAAAAATGAGTGTGGAAAAATAAAAAAGTATTTGAGAACAAGTGTATGAGGGTAACTTGGCCTACTAGATATTGAAATACAAAATTATAGTACTCAAAATAGTGAGATACAGGTGCCAGAAAAGGTGAACAGAACTCCTGTAAAGAAGAGAAACACTTAGAATACCACCCCTACTCTTACCTGCCTAAAGATAGACTAGTCATCCTTCGAATTTTAGTTCAAAAAGTCATCTGTCCTGGAAAGTCTTTCTTCCCTCCCTATATTTTCACCGTGCCTTGTACACATATTTGTATTTGCTTTAGTCATCTGCCTAGGCTGCAAGATTCCCGAGGGAAGGAACTATGCTTTTTAACTTACCTCACCAGTGCATGTATTAGTTCAATGCCTGACACATGGTAGATACCCGACATTTATTAAATAAGTGAGAGAAGAATCAGTTGATGGAAGAAAATAACCTTGAATTATAGAGACCTACTTAGAAAGGTATGAGAGGAATTAATAACCTTAAAGTCCCAATTTTACATAAATTTTCCAGCTAATGACAGTTTCTGAAAGGAAAAAAAGATCAAACAATGAGTTATTTATTGAGTGCTGGATTGTCTGTGGAAACCCAGCACCATTTCCCCTTTTCGGTGTGCTTTCCTGAACTGCAGGAGCTGGAAGCCGGAGAACTGCTCCCTCCAGACTCACTGCAGCAGCGCTCCAGGTTATGGGTTCACCAAAGAGAGGTTTGAGACTTGGAAAATGGAAGATATGCAGAACCCACTATTGCTCCTGGGGCAGAGCAGGTCATTCTTAGGCTTTGGCAGACGACAGACACAAACAGTTGCCATTGGCTTGCTGATACCTCCTGTAAATCACATGCTTTGGTGTTGTAGGCTGATAATATTTTGTGGTGGCAGTTTCCTGCATTTTGCACTTTCTGATTTCTGTATATCACTGGTTTAGTAAGCCTCTAACTCTCTAAATTAAATCATTTTCTGCTTGAAACACCCAGAGTGATTCCTTTTCACCGACTGAATTCGGACTGATGTGTTACAGAATCAAGTAGATGACACGTCTTGGTGCATGTTCACTTGTGGAAGCCTTCAGTTGAAGCCTTCGTAGAATGTGTTTTGTGTAGCCTTTCGCAGATACTTGATTTTTTCCAGCTACTCAGTGGATATTTCCCCTATTGGTAGCACTTCGACTTCCTTTTGAGGAATACACAGTATTCTCCAAAATTGCGTGCAACTTCGTTAGGATGATAAATTAGGAATCCTGTTCTTGTACTTTGTAAGCTAAAGTTTCCTCCTTCCAGATTTTTCTTCGCACCACCTTGTATAGACATATTATGGACATATGATCTAAGCTTAGCAATCAGCAATTGTATTTTCTCTCTGGACTTGAAACCTTGAAGAGAATGACTAACGACCTAATGCATTTCTTTGGAAGTGCCCCTGTAAGGCTGCCTAGACCATTCTTTGTGCCAAGACACTTGAGAACTTCTTGATTCCTGCACAATTTTAGTTGTTAGTCAGCCTTCTTTTAATATCCATGAACTTTTCCATATCATCACAATAATATCCTTTTTTTCCTTGTTATCCAAAGCCAGACCCTGTTGCTTGCAATCAAAGGACTCTGATAGGTGTTTAATCTGATACAGGCACTTAAATTCTGTTTCTAGAACACTGAACATTCTGGAAAACTACATCTTTAATTATTTCATCACTGACAGTGATAAAACATTTATTTATTCATGATCATATTCTTCCTTCCTATCCCGTACTTATACTATTGGTAAAGTGTTAGCCAAGTCAGTGATCTAAATTAGACTCAAACCCAGTAATCTAAATTTGATAAAATGTACTATCACTGCTATTAGATATGGCAAGGGATTTTGCCAAGTATAAGAGAATGTATTTTTTCTTCACAATTAGTGGTCTCACTATTAGTGAGATCCTGATCCTGATAATTAATGTCTGGTCATGTCACAGGTGAATTACAAATGACCCATTTCACACACAGGGATAAATGAATAATCCCACTATAAACCCATTATAAATGCACAGGCTGCAAAGAGTAGAGGTTAATAAAGTGTCCAATACATAAATTAAGATACTGGCCATAAATTATTGCATTCTGTCAACATCAAATTTGTTAAGCACAGTACAGCAAAGAAGAATTTTAGGTTGAATTAGTGCTATGGCTGAATTAATAAGAGGGAAGAAAGAGGGTGTGAGAGAGAGTGGCGGTCCTCACCGAGGGAAGTTACCTCGGTGGGTTGATGTTGTGCAGTCATGTGAAGTGTATTCATCAGCATGTGTTAGGTTATGCTGCTGTAATAAAACCCTGGAATTTCATCAACCTGAAACAATGAAGGTTTATTTCTCTCATATGCCATTTATCCATTTCCAGTTAGCAAGATGCTCCATTTCCAGTTAGCAAGATGGTTGTCCTCATTCCTGGGCCCAGGATGACAGAGCAATCACCTGGAGTATTGCCAGGTATCACTTCAGGTGGAACATGAAATCTCTGGGGAATGACTCCAGGAATTAAATGCACAGCTCAGAGGTGACATATGTCAGTTCTGCTTGTAAGTTATTGGTCAGAACTAGTCACTGGCTCCACTCAACACAAGGGGACCAGGAAGTACAGTCCTCCCATGGGCTCAGAAATTAGGTCAAAATGTTTAATAGATATATTAATGATTATAGCTCGCTTTGAAAGGAAATAGCAGGTATCTTCATTTGAAATGACTTGAGAAATCTCTGGATGGAATCTTAACGTTTCAGAATTTTAACTCCTGGCAACAAGAAGCTTAACTTGGAACTTGTAGTTCTCAGTAGGTAGGTTTTGAGGGGGGCTCTTTTTACAAATTTTCCTTTCTGTGTCCCTATCATTATTCCAAAATATCTTAACTTTTTCTTCCCAAAATGTCTTAACTTCTTTTCATGCAGAGTCCTAAAAATGAAGGCCAATAGCCTTAGGTGGTGGAACTCAGCATCTTTATATTTTGGGGGGTGGAGTGGGAGTAGGGGAGTAATGAGGTAACTATTTTAAAGCTTCTTATGGATATTAAACAGAAATCCAATGACAAATAATTAGTTCTGTGTCTTCTTTAGGTTTCTGGTCACATGAGTGGTATTTACTTTTCTTTTTCAACATGGAATGCTTTAGATCATGTGAAGAACACAGGTCTCTGGTTTTATTTTTACCCACTCATCCTTCCATTCCACTTTAATTTTATTTATTTTTACCCCCGGGAAGGAAAATGTTGACAAACGCTAAAGTACTCCTCTGGTTACTAGGCTGTAGATGGCCGCTAGCAAAAAGCCACTTGAAAAGAACTCTTGGTACCTTTCCCTGAAGCTACAGCAATAGGAAGGTTTGCATGACGGTGTTACATTTCAGTCGTGGTGTTGCTGAGTGTGAGAGCAAACCAGCTTGCCGAAGTTGTCGCTAAAGTTCATGAAAGGTGTGGTGCCGCTTGTTAGGCTCCTAGACCAAAGTAAGCATGAAGAAATATACTGGATTTTAACCTTGAAATCTGTATACTTAAGATATAGAGTACATTACAGACTAGGGTAATAAACAGAATAATTCATGACTCCCTGAGGGGGTTGGGCTTTTTTTCCAGGGGGCAAATGAACAGGAACAGAATGCTTCTCAAGCCCTTGAGGGAAGAATGTATTGTGCAGCTAATTCTCCTGGGTGCAACTACTACTTTAGTCAATGGGAAATTGTATTTTTTTATTCAACATCTGTTTTATCACTTTTCTCCCCTTAATCATCTCTTTTTCAACATTGCAGGCCATTTAGTCATATCCTAAGCATGGAAAAACAATTGCTGGCGATCAATGATTTGTATCCTCTCTGTCATGATCAGCAGAGAGAAATTAATAATAAACTCGTTCGCGGAGGCCTTAGGACATTATTCCAACTGGTTACCGGGTGCTTAGAGAGTGCGGATGCATCACTGGGTAGCCAAAAGTGAGCTTTTGATATTTTGAAACCTTTTAAAGTATATATAAGGCAACACTACCTACGGATTTGCCAAAAACGTTCCAGCATTGTGCTTTGGGACGAAGGGTGTAAGTGGGTACAGAGTAATGGTTATATTCATGATAGCGACCCTTGACGTCACATTTCAAACCAGGTACCCTCCTGAACTGCTTTTCTTCTACTGCTTTTCTTCTTGTGAGGAATATTTTACTTTCCCAACTGACAGACGAGAAAGCTAATACTTTAAAGCGTTAGGCAACTTGTCCCAAGTCATGCAGCTAGTATATGACTGATTTTTGAATTCAGGTCTGTGTGCCTCTAAAGCTGCTTTCCCCCCACTCTGTTCCTCTTGTGTTGCTCTGGCATCTCCAAGATACAGTTTTGTGTGTGAACTCCAGGTGCCTGGAAACAGACAGTATAATTAAACCCACACTGTTCAGTCTTTCAGTTTATAAATCGCTTATTATTTTAGACTTTCAGACACTGCTACCAGGGAGTGCCTGGATTTGGGTCAGACTGCAGGCTTCTAAAACTTGTTCTACTCACCAATGGTTGGCTCGGTGACCTAGAGCAAGTAGTCATCTATTCCGGAGGGGACCTTCGGTGTTTTCACCTGAAAGTGGCACTTAACAAGGACTGTCATCTGCTTCCTGCACAAATGCAATTCAGGGGAAATTCATGAAAATATTTAAGAGGAAATTGCTCTGTAACCGAGAGGCACTCAATTTACAAATATTGATTTGTTGGGCTAGAGAAGTAGTGGCTAATTAGACATTTCAGAATGATCATCTGTCTCATGGTCATTCAAAGCCAACCAGCCAACAACAAACCAACAGACATCAGCAACTTCCTCCAGAAAAAAGAAGACAATCTTGGGTGGCTCTCTCATGATTCTGGCTCACTCTACATCAACACTTTTCACTGCTCAGGCTGATTTCATCATCCACTTTCTGTTTTCTCTCTCAACATCATCTGTTGTCTTAGGTCATTTTGGACTCTGGGTACCTCATAAGCACTTTGTGCTCATAAGCACTTTGGGCTGCAGCTACATCTAAGTGGGTAAAAATGATCAGCATTGTCCCTGCCTTGCTATTTTTGCTGGTGGAAAATGGAATCTTCTAGCAATTTCTAGACTTCCCAAATAGCAGTTAGGTTTAGTCCTTTGTTTGTTGAGTGAACCTCTCTCAGAGAAGATACGTTTCTCACTTCTCAGTACAGTCCAGAAGTTCTGAACTGCCTTTGGTCCTCTCTACCCACCAGGCTGCTGGTAACCTCTGGGACTATACTTACGCTGTTTCCCTTGCCTGGAGGCCCCTTTCTTTCCCTGGCTCACTCCAGATTACTCCGCTGCATTTAGTTCAGGCATCACTTCTCCCAGGAAGTTCTTCTTGATCTCCTGCTTCCTCTGTGTCCCTATGTCTCTCTGGGCCTAAACGCCCCATATCTATTACCACAGCACGTTGAAATAACCTCTCCACATTCTTTATCCTTCTGACTAAACTGTGTGTCCCCTCAAAAAAGATAATATTATCTTTTTCATCCTATGGCCTTCATGTCTACCAGAGTACATGACAGATAGTCAGGGCTGAAAATGTTTGTCAAACAAGTTAATTTCCTCATTTAATTTTATATATTGAAATTAGAAAAAAAATTAACAAAGGTTCTGTGTGCTCATGTGTCCAGACAGTAAAAAAGATTTCTGCAAAGACCGTTCTTTTCAGTGATTTTTTTCCCCTCTATCAAAACTCACTTCTCCACCCCTGTCCACCCTGCTAAAGAAAGGATTGTTGTAAACCTCTTCATGATTCAGGAACAGATAGAAGAACAGAATATTGAGTTTACCTAATTAAAAATCATACAATCACAGAACTCTATCTAGGTTGAGCCTAAAATTAGGCATTCCTTAAAATTGAACAAATGGGACCTAGCTAAGACTTTATCTAATGTGGGATGGACAGTATCCAGAGGGGAGAGGGGAGGGAATTTCAGGGGAAAAGGGGAAGGGGTCACAGGAACAAGTATAAAGGACACATGGACAAAAACTAAGGGGGGTGGAAATGGGAGGGAGGTGGGGAGCACTGGCAGGGTGGACTGGGATGGGAGTAAACGACAGAAAACTGTACTTGAATAACAATTAAAATTAAAAAAAGGAAAAAAAATAAAAAAACATAAAATAATAAAAAAATAATAATACGGGATGGAGGATGAGGAGCAGGAAGGCTCCAAGACCTCAACACAGTCTTCCTGATACGGATCCTCGGGGAAGTCTCAGCAGTCCAGATGCCATAGTTTATAGGTGTGTCCGAACTGTGGCCACGGGCTGCATGCAGCTCAACATGGCTGCGAATGTGGCCCAACAGAAAATCAAAAATTTACTTAAAATGTTATGAGTTGTTTTTTTTTTTGTGATTACATGTTGCAATGTATTTAATGTGTAGACCAAGATAACTCTTCTTCTTCCAGTGTGGCCCAGAAACACCAAAAGGTTGGACACCCCTGGAAACCAAACCCCTACGTTTATGCATCCTATGTACTTCTAAATGTACCAATATTTTCTTTCTTTTATACTTGGGTTCATAAGTTCTTCGTTGGGTTTCCTTAGATTTAAGACTGCATTCAGGTAGAAAAAAAAACAAATTAAAATGATTATTTGGACAAGTCAGTCCCCAAGTCTCTTTTTGGCTGGCCTAAATCGTTAGTTGAAATGAAAGTGTTGGGTAGCAAGAAGAGCAGGACTGAAACAGCTTATAGCTTAGACTCTTCACCATGGGCCGTGTCCAGAGAGGCACAGCCTAAATTTTCTACAGGAGACATTCATCCCTCCCTCTTCTTGCTCTTTGAGTTTTGCTGCTTGTCTGTGCTAAAGCTGCCTGCCTCCTCCCTTCTCCAAAACCATATTTCACACTTGAATACGCTTTCTTCTCTGCTTTTAAAATTTTTGGTAATCAGATGATGATTTTATAGTCCTGATTTATGTTTTAGAAGTTACTTTTCATAAATATCCCAAATGAGATCTATTTGGCCCCTGCTGCAGACCAGATGCTGGTCAGATCTGGCAGAGCTATTGATTTAATCCTGTACATTTTCATAATTGGTAGGAATCAGTTTTCCCTTTTATTCTAACATTACAGATTTGTAACAATATGTGAAACAGGCTCCATGCTTTCCCTCTTCGCTTTCATGTATGGTATGGCCTTAATAAACATTTAGTAGTTTCCTGCAAGAGCGTCACATACATCAGGATGCTAGGCTTTCATTTTATTTTCTGTTTTTAGTAACTGAATTGGGTTAATAGGAGAGATTATTAAAAAAAGGGGGGAGGGTATCAGGAAACAAAAATGTATTTTTTTCTTCTTGAGTCTTTGCATTCTTGGTATGCATCTGACTTTCTTCTCATCTTTGAAATTCTCTTTAAGATTCCATTCTCCTGGGAAGCTCATCATGAGCCTTATTAAGAATTTCCTAGGTTATTCAGGCAAAACCAACTTGCTCTTAATTTTAAAACAGACAATTTCAATTCTCAAGTCTGCTTGGTCTTAGAAGACTTGGTAATAAGTGTGGAGGTCAACTCTTCTGACCGATTTTATTCTGGGTGTCAGGCCAAGCCATAAACTTGCGAAGAGAAGACCTAGACTGAGTCTTTGCTCTACTACTTACTTGTTGCGTGGACTTGGACAAATATCTGAGTGGCTTTGAGTCTCAGTTTTCTCATCTGCAACATGAAAATCATAATTCTTATCTCTGAGTTACTCTGAAGATTAAAATGAGACAATTCATACATATGGCTGTGCCTAATCCAGTGTTTATTTCATGGGCATTCAAAAATATTGATTTCTCCCCATGTCATTTGTCTCCTGTAGCGATACTGTGTCCTTCCTCAATGGGAACAATGTTGGCTTAACACGTTGTTGATAATGCCTGCTGAGTAAGAGGGATCACGATGCCATGGAAACACGATCATTTCTAGGAGGGAAAAAGTGCTTTTTGAAACATGGTGTGCAATGGTTTTCTTTTCCAAATTGCAAAACTTCTGAAGGCTGGTCTGTGAATTGACTTGAAAAGTCACCCTGAAAAATAAGCTTGGAGCATTAAATAAATACAGACTCTTAGGACTAGAAAGCACTTTAGAGGTGGTTTAGACAAAACCCCTCATTTTTAGCTGAGAAAATTCAGGGCTGTCAAGGCGAATGGCTTGAACAAGGTTGGTTATATCTGTTAACTAGTTAGGGTACCTAGTTTCAAACAACAGAATTATTAGGTAGTTTAAGTAGAAAAAGAATTTTCTAAATAACAGTAGGTGGTAGATAGAGCCTCCAGAAGGGCCAGATACGCAGAATTGGAGACTGCATGACCAGGAGAAATCCCAAATTGCACTGGTGGAGGGTCCACTGGAGCCTCCCAGCACTACTGTCCCTGGGAGCAGGCATTGCGGTCACCACATGGGACCCCAGCACAGGCCTGTCCTACTGCCACCTCTGGGCGCCAGATGACGTTCTACCATGCTCCGTCTGCTGTTAGCATGGGTTCCATATGGAGACTTCTTTCTTCTCATTCCTCTAATTCTGTTTGAAATAGACCTTATTTGACCAAGGGTATCTCATGGTCTGAAGCCTGGGCCTAGCACAAGCGAGTCCAGGAAAGTCTGTTTCCAGCTTCTACCTTGGCAAGGCAGACTTCCTAAAGTAAAAATTCCCCAGCTCGGGATGGTGCTGGGCGGCCCAAATGTGCACGAAATGTTCACCACATTAGGAGATCCGACCTGGGGCCAGGTGCCCGCATGGTGCTTCTTTACTATTTTGAAATTGTTCTTCACCGGTAAGGGCCAACCCACATTTTAACCGTCAGACTCACACATTTCAGTAAAAATATTAAGCGGAGGGCTCTGCAGGCCTCTTCTCTGGGCACCACTGAGTATCTGCAGACTCGCAGATGGAGAGTATATTCATCTCTTCAAATTGTATGTGTCTTTCTAGGGTATTAAACTGCAAAGAGATTTAGATAAATGATCAATGTTTCATATACTATATGCTTGGGCTATTATACAAAATTTTCTATATAATAGCTTTAATACAGCCTGATCCTTGGATTTGTGTGTGTGTGTCAAAAGTAGGCTTTACCCACACAAATTGGTTGTCCTAAGGTGCCCTGCATTTTTGGGAAATCAAGGAGAAAGAAGAAGTCTATAAACTCTGGACCATCAAATCTAATGTTGAGCCAACATAGGTTACTAAATACGTAATTTACTAGCACTTAGGGAAAAGGAAGTGGGCACTACAACCTGCCTGAATTTGCAGTGGGAACTTTCTGTTTTCAGACTTATTGGGAATAGCCTTGTGGTCTAGGTCAGATACAGAACACATGTGTTGCATCTGTTCTACTTCAGTGCTTATGACGACTTAAGCTTGAGAGAGAACAGGGATAAAGAGAGAGAAGGAAATATAGAGGAAGAGAGAGACTGGTAAACACTCAGGAGTAATACTGACCTCTCATAGCCATTTGGAATATGACTAAAAATTTGAGAGCTTTGTTCTGGGAAGATGGGGATACCTTCATTCTATAAACATTGCTTATTTATTTTATGCCAGGCATAAGAAATTAAACATTTTTTGATATCTTAGTATGTACTAGAGACTATGCAAGGTTCTTTACATCACTACCTCCTTGTACCATCACGATCTTCCCAGGTAAAAATCATTATACATTTTCACAGATCATATTATACTTTTTAAAAAAGTATATCACAAGAATATAGCAAGCTCAGAAAGGTTAATATCTGCCTAACATGGATTGCAGAACTGTCTCTGTGTTTCTGAAAGTTATTTCCCCCTTCTATGTCACACCGACACTCATGAATCCCACAGACAGAAGCTTGTTTCAATGGGAACCAGGAGGAGGGGCCACATTAAAAATGGAACTTAATCTGGAGCTAGAGGGAGGAGTGAGAGATCACCAAGGAAAAAAAAGAGAGGAAAACTATTTGGAGCAGAGAGAATATGAGGCATGAAATTGGATTCTCTATTATAGGATAAAGAGCTAAAGTTCTCTCCTAGGCAATGCAATTAATAATCAGGCAAAGGATATGATCACATATTTTAAGTTGGTATTTTACCTACTAGTCAAATGTAATAAAAGCAAGGATCAAGAACTTCTGACCAAGAAGGAGGCGTAGGTAGACATAATGTGCCTCCTCGCCCAACCAAAAGAAGGACAACAATGATTTAGAAACAAAAAACAACAAGAACCTACAGAAAACTGAACTGTATGGAAGTCTGACAACCAAGGAGTTAAAGAAGACACATTTGTCCAGACCAGTAGGAGGGGCGGAGATGAACAGCCAGGTAGAGAGGACTAGCAGCAAGGCAGCAGCTAAGGACTGAGGAGGGCAAGGCAGCGGCTGGTGACCTGGAGAGGTGACAGATTGCGGACAGATTGCAGACGGGTGGCTCTGTATTTGTGCGCAGATAAATTGGGAGAAACAACTGGGGAGTGGGACAGACCACACAACCCAGGGTCCCAGCACCAGGAAATAAAGCCTCAAAACACCAACTGAAAACACCTGTGGGGGTTGAGCTGCAGTGAGAGACACTCCCAGCCTCACAGGAGAGTTCCTTGGAGAGGCCCACAGGGTCCTAGAACGTACACAAACCCACCCACCTGGGAACCAGCACCA
>PVKM010020955.1:0-22970 GCA_004027735.1 Carollia perspicillata
GGAAGTAATAGCTAGTGCCTGTAGATTGTCCAGGGACACAGGTAAAGACACTATGTGGAGAATTAAACTTTCCAAGTGGAAAACACCCAGAAGAGACAGATGAGGTGCTCATACTTATTTTCTTTCTCAGTGCTGGCTGTGGAATCCATTCCTCACAGATTCTTGTTGGCCAGGAGATCCAGGAGCCAAGTAACAGCTAGACAGGCAGGGCTGGTAGATGAGCCAAAGGGCTGGACTCTGGAGGTGGATGAACTCCAGTTCATATCAGGACTCCATCACTTCCCAACTGAGTGACTTTGGGCAAATGGCTTCTCTTTGCTGTGTCTCGGTTTCCTCATCTGCCATCCTGGGGAGAATCAGATGAGATTCTGAATCTCTCTCCAGCTGGGTTTACCTCCTTCAGTCTGTTCTCGTGGCTGCAGCCAATGTTGTATAAGAGGCAAATCTGATCTTGTGATTCTTCTAAAGACAGACTCTTCCATGGCTTGGCATTATCTTCGGGGTAGAGTCTAAACTCTGTATCCCAGCTTGGACCCTGCCTTTTCCTGCCTTCACCCACCTTTTGCAGTTCCATCTGCCCCTGCTGCTCCTGCCGCAGCCTAACTCCAATCAGGCTTTGTGATAAGCCTTCCTGTCATTTCTTACTCAGCTTGGCTTGCCTCCTGTTCCAGCTCTCCATCCCAACATCCACCTTCCCACTGATTCTTCCTCAGCCTTCAGATCTTGCTTTTGATATCACTTCCTCAAAGCCCCAGACACCACCACTAACTAACTATGCACAGCCTCTGACACATAGTAAGTTTCAGGTGGCTGGGGTGGGGCCATTATTCCAGGAGGGCTGAACAGCTGAGTTGTGCAGCACATAGGCCCAGATCAGGCACTCTGGGCTTGAATAATGGGGGTCCACAGTTGAGAGGTGGCAGCCCTCAGGCCACACTCTTCACCATCCCATGCCTCAGTTCTCCCATCCATAGAATGAGTCAGTGGCAATCATTGTGCAGGTGAAATAGGACAATGCATGTAAATGGTGCCTGGTGCATAGGAAATGCTTTATAGTTGTTATTTTCAGCATTATCCAGTTGTTTTGTGGATCTGGAAATAAGAGGGTATGTAAGCACACATATGGACACCCATATACTCATTCTTACTCGCCCTGTAACTAAGGGACATTGAGGATAGTTCCCTTACAGTACTACACCTTGTACAGCAGTTAGGTTAGTTTAGGAGTGGCCTGACTTTTAGATGAAGAACAGGATTGGTAATCCTCCCCCACTTTCCTTCTACCCTATCCTAGACCTCCATAAATAAATTGATTTGGAGGTATGGCTTTGAAAGATTTCCTGAATGCCAGCTAGTACCACCGTGGGGCCTCGAGGAAGCCCAGCTTTCCCTCTAACTCAGAAAGGGAAAAGGATTCTAGGTGTGTGTATATTTTTGTATATGTGTGTATACATGTACATCTGTGTATGTGTGTGTGTGTATTTTATGTGTGTATGTATGTATGTGCATATGCACACACAGTATGTGTATATGCATATGTGTGCGTGTATGTGGGTGTGGGTGCGAAAAGTGCAAAGGAAGAGATTTTCTTTTATCTCTCCTTCCATTCTTCTTTGTTTCTTCCCACTGTACCCCTGCCTGTGTCATTTTGTCTCTGTCACTGTCCCTTTCCTCTGTCCCCCTGTTCTGACACTCACTCTGCAGGGCTGCCACTCCCTGAGTCTTTCTCTGTGTCTTCCCCTTGGTGCCCCCCTCACCCAGCACCCAGTCTCTCTGTTTGCACAGGAGTACTGGTTACCTAGGAAACCACTGCAGGGTGATCACATGTGATTGGCCAGGCTGGGACCTGACTCTTGGTTGGCAGGCAGATTTTTGGGGTGATTCTTGTCCTCAATCCCCTTTAGGGGAGGGATATTCTCTGGAACAAGAAAGGAACTGGAGTGTGCCACGGTGAGCAGAGCTCCTTAGCTGAGGAAGGAGTTCCTGTCCTAACGAGGACTCTGAATTGCAGAATGAGGCCACACAAACACATTTCCAAAAAAGCATGCATGCAGAAGGCTAGGGGAAGAGGAAAACTATGATGAGGGTGGGATGATAATAATAGTAGCAATAGATAATACCTACTTATCACTATTTGCTAAGCTTTTTATTTATGTTAGCTCATCAGCAAATCTTTGCAGGAGGTAATCTTTACCCCCATTTTATAGATTAGGAGAGGGAGGCTGACAGAAAGAACTTGGCTAAGGCTGCACAACTGGTAATGCAGAACTAGGATTTGAACCCAGGTGGGTCTTGTATTTCAGAAATCTGCACAGCCACCTTTCCTGGGGACTCCAGAACAGGAATGGAAGATGTGGGATCAGCACTCATAGGGATGAATGAGATGGCTTCTCAAGGTCACTCCTGCCCACTCCTCACCCCATCCTTTGATCTGGTTCTCCTCTCTCTTGACTAGCTAGCCTAATGCCTCACACCCGCTTCCTCATCTTTGAAGAAAGACAAAGGGTTCTGTAAATGGATGGTGATGATGGCTGCACAGCAATTGGAATGTTCTTAATGTCACAGAAGTGTGCGCTTAAAATGGTGAAATGGTACATTTTATATTATGCACATAAAAAAATAAGAGAGTGAGGAGGGTCCTACATATGCTCAGTTGTGTCTTGTGAACATGTGCTTCTGGCCCAGTGCTTTTCCCATAGAAGGGAGAAGAATCAGCTAGCATGGTACTTCTGAGCACCTTCTCTGCTACTTTAGCACTTTGATAAACACTTAAATGTGGATCATTTCATGAATCCTCCCAATATCCTAGGAGGCAGTTTCTCTTATACCTACATTTTATAAATGAAGTACTAGAAGCTCCACCAAGTTGAGGAATTGCTGGAGTTGACACAGGTAGCTAGGGGTGCAGCCCTGGTTTGAACCCAGGCCTACCTGACACCAGATAGCCTCCTGAATTGCATGAGGCCTCCCCACTACTTAACCACTCGGGCTGGGATGCCAATGAGAGCCCTGCTCCTCTGTGGTCCCTGGACATTAGAAGATTCTCGTCCAAGGTTCCAGCTCTGTTCCTTCTGAAGGCTTGAGTGCCCGTCAGTCTCCTAGCTGGCAGTCAAATGGCCCAGTCATCTCCCCAGTGTCCTAAAAGTGTCAAAGCTGGTTCAACGATGTTGCAAAGCGGTGGCTAGAAGTAAAGCCAGGACCCAATGCAGGTAAGCCAGTCAGATCAAAGCTAATGAAGCATGTCCTCATCACTTCTGAGAACATGGCAGGGCAGTGGCTTTGTGGGAGGGGAGGAATTCAGAAGGCTCTGCCAGGCTGGGAGAGGAAGTAATGGGGCAGGACATACTGCCTTTCAGTCATCATATGACAAAATGAGAAGCAGAGTCCTTTTTGCTACCATGTGCCCATCATGTATCAGCATCTGGGACACGTCTCAGCACTGCTGACTTGCTGAGATTTTAAGCTGCAACAATAGCTCTGTAGCCAGTGGAAAACAGGGCTCTCTCTCAGAGTCAGAAGAAAAGCATTTTGGGGTCCTGCACCTGGGAGGAGGAGGTGTAATGGTCAGGTTTACTGAGGTGAAAACAGAGGACTGTCTCCAGATGCCCAGTGTCTAACGCATGACCAGGCGACTTAGCTCTGTGCTGCTGTGGAAGAAGCACAGCCCTGTCTTCACCAAGTCCCGAGCGGCCAGGGTCCACAGATGTTGTGCCGTCACCTGTCGTCGGCAGGGCATCTGAAGCTGCCAGAGTTCAGTTTAGTCCATGTCAAAGTTTAGTCCAGCTTAGTCTCTGTTCCCAGCTGCACTCCATCCCACGCTGTGCTGCTGCGCCCAGGTCTGCACTTGGAGGGTGCTTGGGGCCTTGTGCCCGCCAGGCCCACAGCGCTGTGAGAGAGAGAGAGGGCATGTGAACGAAGGAACGGGTCAACTCGTGCTACTCAGACGGGCCTCTGTTAAGCTTTGATTGTATCACCTTAGGCTTGGGAAGGGGTAAGCTTTCTTTCAAACTGACCAATCTTTTTCCTGGATCATTGCGGGCATGTGTTGGTTCCTCTCCCTATCCGACCCCTTTCCTTAGATCTTCCAGGGTTTCATGTCCTCATCTAATCCAGTTCTTTTCCCAGGCTAGACATCATCTTGGCTCCCACCACATATGCCTCCAGCAGAGGACATTCCCCTTTAATGTTTATTCCTCCCCTACCATAGTCTGGGGGAATGGATTGCTTATACCCTGGGGAGATTGGAAAGCTGGTCCTTCCTCCCTACAAGAGGGGACAGAGAAATGTTAATCTTCTTGGTGGGGATTCAGCTATCCCCTGGGATGTCTGAAGCTGTAATTTACGGGTTTAAGCCTGATGAAGTTTAACTTCCATACTCAGTCAGGCCCAGTCAGTCCAGCTCCCTTCTCTTTCTCTAACAACTAGCTGCCTCTGCTAACGGCTACATTTACATGCAGTCTATTCAGTTCTCTTGAAAACTATGACTAGGCCATTCAAGATTCTTATTCCCATTTTGCAGATGAGGAAACTAAAGGTCAGAAAGATAAAATGGTTTATCCAAACTCATATAGCTGGCAAGATGCAAAGCCAGGTCTGGCTAAGCTCAACCCATCCTTTTTGTATAGTAGGCCTTATTGCTTCCTGAAGATTGATTGGGGTTACTGGGGAATCAAGGCAGGGACTTATTAGGTGGGAAAAGGTGAAAGACAGGGGCAAAAAGTCTGCCATCTTTCATAGTTCTGTTTTATGTAGACACCTGACTTGTTAAATCAGAACATCAGATCACTTGGATGTGAAGTTTTTGCCAAAGGCAAAACTCAAACTGTGGTCCCTGGACTAGAAACATTGGCATCACTTGGGAATTTGTTAGAAATGTAAACTCTGGGGTTGAGGTCCAGCAATCTGTGTTGACTGGTGGCCTTTCAGAAGACATGTCCACGTGGAACCTGTGAATGTGATCTTATTTTGAAAAAGGCAGTTGCAGGTGTAATTAAGATAAAGTTCGTGAAGTGAGATTATCCTGCATTATGATGAGCCCCAAATCTAGTGACATATGTTTTTATAAGAGGAGAAAAGAGGAAAGAACAGACAAGAAGGTCATATGAATACAGGCGTAGATTGGATGGATAAACTGAGAAACATCAAGGAGTGTTGTCACGCCCCAGGAGGTTGGAGGGAAGCATGGGATGGATTCTCCCTGGGAGCTTTCAGGAGGACCCAAGGCTGCAGGCACCTTGATTTTAGACTTCTGGCCTCAGGACCGTGAGGAAGTAGGTTTCTGTTTTAAACCGCCCAGTTTGTGGTCATCTGTTGTGATGACTTGTTAGCCACAGGAGACTGACACAAAGGCTTCCAGGTGATTCTGGTGCACAATGAATTTGAGAACCCCTCGCTCAGAACTGTGCCTCTCCACATGTGCAATTACATAAGCCTCATCCCTTGTCCACCCAGTCAAGGTCAGCCCAAGGATGCATATTTTTTAACAAGCTTCTATGGTGATTTTTATGCACACTAAAAATTGAGAGCATTTAGCCTTGAGGAGTGTTATATTGTGAGTAAATACCTTTTGTCTTTTCTTCCCTGCCTGGCCATGCCAAGCCAAATGAGAGCCATCCTTCTATACCCAGCTTGCTACACTTGCAGGAACATTGTTCTTTTTATTGTCATCATCATCATTTTTATTTTTGTTGTGAGTTTTCTCTGCTTCTTTGACTTTGCAGGTGAAGAAAGTGAACCAGGTTTATGGTAGAGAGCCATGCACGCATTTAGGACCCCACTCTGCACTGTAGCATAGCGCACTCTGGCACACTGCACAAAGCTTCAGGGCCTGGATGAGAGGATAACAGAGCTGTCAGGCATGAGGATCCACTGTCTGATCCACATCTTGGGGCAGGACCACTGAGGAAGCAGAGCAGGGGTGTGGAAATTTCCTAGTCTTGTGCTTGGATGGTGGCATGAAGTCAACATGACACCTAATTATACCCTGGAGAAGTTGCCATTATTCACTATGTTCTGATCTCCAGCACTGGGTGTCAGCCCCTCTGGAGGGAGAAGGACTGCATGGCAAGACATTCTTTCCTGGCCCTCCAGGTCCAGCAACCAAGGATCCTGAGCATGTATATCCTCATGGCTTGAACCCTTGGGAAGGTCTTTTGAATCCGTGGTGTGCAGTTGCCCACAAGAAACAGGGAGATCGGGAAACTCGCTGGGCTGGGCTGGGCTGGGAGAAGAATCAACTAAGGCTGTGGGCTCCCCAGAGATCCTTTTTGTTCTGAAAACAGGCTGGGAGTTTCTGGAGATGCTGAGCAGGAGCAGCCCTTTTAGTTGCTAGCTTTGATGGTCTACTTTATGCAAGGTGTATATTATCTTAGTTAACCCTCATAAAAGCTCCATACTGAAGGTATTGATTCCCATTCTGTAGAAGATGAAATAAGGCCCAAGGAAAATGTAGCCTGCCAAAGGTCACACAGTTGGTAAGGCAGAACTGGGTTTGTTTAACTCAGCATTCCTCAGTACTGTTGATATTTTGGGCCAGATTATTCTGTGTTGTGGGGGCTGTCCTGTGTGTTTTAGGATGGTAGCAACAACTCTGGCTTCTACCCATTAAATTTCAGTAGCACTCCTTCCTCCCTCCCTCCCAATTGTGATAACCCAGAATATCTTCAGATATTGTCAACTGTCTCTTGGGAGCAAAATCACCTCTCCCACCCCCTCATTTGAGAACTACTGGTCTGACTTTGGATCTTGTGTTCTTTCTAAGGTGCTACTGGGTCTCAGCAAACATTGTGAATCTGAGCATCTTTGTTTTAGGCACCAGAGTATAAAGTTATGTATGATATACCCTGTTAATCTTATTGCCTTCTAATTAAACTCTCTTCCTAACACACACACCCCTACCTCTACCATTCTAGAGGTGTAAAGCAACATTGAGGTTTGCTGATTTGTTTTAAGGTCAAACAGCTTATAAGTAGTTAAATCAAGGCTAAAGCCCAGTTCCGCACACCTTCATCCAATTCTTTTCTCATTTATCCATTCTCTCCCACCTACATCCCTGCAGCTCCAAGGCTTGTCTGTTGCTTCTATAGAAGGCTGAATGGGCTTCTTGAGAATTCATTATGTGGCATTAACAATAACATCTTGTACTCATTGGTTTCCTTCCTTTCCCTCCATTCTTTTTCAAAAGTCTACTTCATTGTCATTTCCACAAATGAATGGCTGTCTCTAGTGTGTTTGACACTGTACCCTAAATGCCTGTCATGGTGCTTGGCGCATAGTAGAACTTCAGTAAATATTTGTTGAATTAATGAATAAGTCATGTTTAGGATCATTTCTATGAACTAAATCATGAAAACATTCACTAGCTTTTAGTGATGGTGACAGTTGTTCTTAAGTTGTTACTGGTTTTAAGGCAAGAAGCAGAAACCCATTCAAGCAAATAGGGCTTATTGATTGGAGAGACTCAGGGAGTGTCACAGATGCTTGGGGCAGAATTACAGCCCAGCTTCCTGAGGTCCAGGGCCAGGAGCTGGAAACCCCTCAGAACTCAGGCCATTACTCTGTCTTTCTCTCTGTATGAACAGGTTTGTTCAGCAGTTGACTTTATTTCTCTCTGTTTCCTCTATTTTAGCTTCCTCCCCTTTTTAAAAATCTTTTTTAAAGAAAATTTCTTCTATGTCTATACCTGCTTTTTCTACTTTATCCACATGGCAAGAGATAACCCCCTCAAAATTGAAATCGTGACCTCCTCAACCCCATACCCCACATTACTTGACCTTAGTTCCAACACCGACCTAAATCAAGATTTCAGATTTCAAACTTTGAACCACCAATTTCACATTTTCAAAAGAAAGAATCTGATTGGCCCAACTTGAGTCAGGTGATTATCTCTGGTCCAATCAGGAATGGCCAGAAATTAGGTAGGGCTTGTGTAATATAAAAATGACATCAGGGATCTATTTTTCATGTGTGGGGAAATGAGTGCTTAGGAAGGCAGGTAATGGGGAAACACTCCCAAAGGCCTCTACTATACTTTCTTTACCCACCTGAGAAGTAGGAGTTCCCCTCTGTCTCCCTCCCCCCACCATCCTGACAAAAGGCAGCCATTCAAGAAGAATTTTTTGAAGGTAGGAGAACTGGGTGCTGGCATGTCAGCTTTGGGTAGGCACCAACCAAAAAGATTGGCAGAAGGCCTTGCTGGGGAAGTCTGAGTATCTCACCTTTCTCCTTCCCACTGCTGCCACTTCTAATTACACCTAGTCTTAGTTTGGATCAAATAGGGGCAGAAAGTCCAGTTTACATGAAAGAAAATCTGATATGTGTGTGTTTACTCATAAATACATGAGTATCTGATATGTGTGTGTATACTCTGATATGTGTGTGTGTATATACACATACATATACATATATATGTATTTCTTATTTTGATTAGCAATAAGGACACACAACAAATTATAATATGATCATAGGAAATGTGGCAAAATGAGTAAAAAAAAAAAAACCAAGGAGGATAAATAGAAGCATAAGTACAGAAATCCCAGGGGACCTGCTTTATTGAATAAAGCCGTTGGTTGTAGTGAACGCATAAAAAATTGGAATGAAAACAGGAGCTTGTTTGATTCTCTTAAGTAATAATAATGATAATAAAAAATAGCAAATGCATATAGAGCATTTACTGCCAGGTACTGTTCTAAGTGGGTAACAGATTATATAGCAACTCATTTAATCCTGCAGCAACTCGGTGATGGGGATTCTAAAGGACGGGAAAGTTAATACTAGACACTGTAGGTTGGGGGTGGGTGTTCAAATTCTTCAGAAACACTTTTGAAATTAATTAGGAGGATAAAGGGGTAGGGCATGTCTCACTTTCTCTAGAGGAGGCATCACAGTGTGGTTAAGAGCTGGGAATCCACAGTAACCAGATAGTCTGAGGTTTGTTTGTTTTTATTTTTTAATTTATTTGTTCATTTTTCAATTACAGTTTACCTTCAGTATTATTTTGTATTAGTTTCAGGTGTGCGGCATAGTGATTAGACAATCAGATACTTTACAAAGTTTCCACCTGGTATTTGCAGCACTCACCTGACACCATATGTAGTTATTACACTATTACTGACTATATTCCCTGTGCTGTGTTTTACATCCCTGTGACTGCTCTGTAACTGCCAATTTGTTCTTCTTGATCCCTTCACCACTTTCACCCAACCCCCCAAACCTCCTCCCCTCTGGCAACCATCAGTTTGGTCTTTGTGTCTATAAATCTGTTTCAATTTTGTTTGTTTATTTTGTTCTTTAGATTCTACATATAAGTGAAATTACATAGTATTTGTCTTTCTCTGTCTGATTTATTTCACTTAGCATAATACCCTCTATATCTGCAACACTTCATTCTTTTTTATGGCAGAGTAGTGTTCCATTGTGTAAACATACCACAGCTTTTTAATCTACTTGTCTATTGATGAGAACTTGGGTTATCCCATACCTTGGCTATTGTAAATAACACTGCAATGAAGACAGGGTGTATATATTCTTTCAAATTAGTGTTTTGGTTTCTTTAGATAACTATCTAGAAGTGGAATCACTGTGTCATAAGGCAGTTCCATTTTTAGTTTTTTGAGGTAACCTCATACCGCTTTCCACAGTGGCTGCACCAATGTGCATTCCCACTAATAGTGCAAAAGCATTCCCCTTTCTCCACATCCTCACCAACACTTGCTGTTTATTGATTTATTGATGATAGCCATTCTGATAGGTATGAGGTGATATCTCATTGTGGTTTTAGTTTGTTTTTCTCTGATTATTAGTGACATTGAGCATCTTTTCATATGTCTATTGGACATCTGTATGCCTCTCTGGAGAAGCAGACAGCCTGAGTTTGAATTCAGCTGAAGAAAATGAGTTTGTGCAAGTTACTTAATCTCTCTGAGCCTCAGCTTCCTCTTCTGTACAGTGGGGGTAATAAAACCTACCTCAGATGATGGTGGTGGGGATTTAGTGTGACATAGAACCTCTGTGAAATGCCCAGCATAGCTCCTGGCACATAGAAGACACTTAATAAATGCCATGCTATTGAGGATACAAGACTAAGGATATAGGGTCTGGATTCCAGCTGTGTACCTTACAAGATTTGCATACTTGGAATTACTTCTACTAAACTTCCATTTTTTCATCTGGAAACCATGGCTGATGATAGATCCTACCTTGTGGAGTCTTGTGAAAAAGAATTCAGGTAATTCAGGTAAAGTACTGAGTGTGGTGTTTCACTTTGCCTTTCCACAGTAACAGCTCCATCCTCAGTCACCTCTTTGTGGGTTACCAATAGCTCCATGCTCTTTTATTTTTGGTCCAAAAAGCAGCTGCAGCAACTGCAGACTTTTAGTCTTCAGCCCATACTACTCAAAGAAAAGAAAATACTGTATTTCTTCAGGTACCCCCAACTCAAGTCCTGGGATTCACTCTTTCTCATTGGCCAGAACTGGATACATATTCATCTCTAAACCAATCACTGGTTGGAGGATACTATTAAGGTCAATTCTTAGAGAAGAGGGAAAGATCAGATTTGCCTAAATGATGTGGCTGAGAATGGAGTGAGGTAAATTTCCCAAATGGAAAGGAGGGTATGATTGAAAGGAGGAGGAAGGATGAAAAATGAGGAGGCAATAAAAAATAGTATCTGCAGGAGTAGTTTGTACATATGTGGGTGGATAGATGAGGTGCTGAAGTCTGTTTCCTAGAAGTCATCCCTTAAATAAAATGGGAATAAGAAAAAGATGGGAAGTTCATCATGTTTAGAGGTAAGGTGCATGTTATTATTATTAGCACTCAAGGATGATGCTCTAAAGTAATACAGAGAAAAAGGTGGGTCATTAAAAAAGACAACATGAAATCCATTCTTCTGTTAAGTGATTGGCACTGTGCAAATAGTAAATTCTACTCGATTGTTTGCAAAAGTGCTTTACCAAGAAGAGGACTCTTGTGACAGTCACACCACCCAATAAATGATTCATTTCATATGAAAGATCCACTTTCTCCTGACAGTGCTCACTCAATTTGATGGCATCTTCATTCCCCTTGGTTTCCCTAGTTGTTTACAAGACTTTAGATCAACATTACAAAAGTAATTTCAGATTACTCCAGTTCCTAGACAAAAATTCCATTGTCATTCCATTATTTGGTGTATACATGGTGAATCTTTGCCTTTGATTTCCAGGCCCGAACTATTATGTCCTGCCAGTACAGGTGTGAAATGGTTATTTTAATATATAATTAAGGTTTTAAAAATCCAGGAAACACCTTTTTGGAGTGTAAACACTATATATTAGTGTTCACTGATGCAAGCAGCAGAAACCAGCGTCAGCTAATGTAAGTGAAATGAGAACACATGGAATGGATAAGAGAAGGAAAGGCTAGGGAACCAGAACCCCAGGAATCCAGGTGTGAAGGAAACGGGACAATTGGACAGTCTTGTCTAGACAGAACCACTTGATCATCTCCAACCTTTATCTCAACCTTGTTTTGTTCCATTTGAGGGTTGAAGTCCCAGAAAGAGTCTCATTGGTTTAGTTTGGCTCTTGTGTCTGCCCCTTGGCTGAACAGAAGAAAATGACACACGATCATTTACAGTTTCACCAAGAGCTCAGCCATCAAGGGAAAAGAAATTTCCTAAAAGATGACACAGATGATGTGTTATAGAATTGTACATTTGAAACCTACATAACTTAATTAACCAATGTAACCCCAATAAATTTGTAAAATTTTTTTTAAGATTTTTGTTGCATTGCACACAAAAGAAAACACAAATTACTCTGGCTTAAACAATTTATGCCACTTACTGACTAAAGCCAGGAACATCAAAGATGATGCTTAATTCAAATGGAGTATGATCTGGAGGCTTAATGTTCTGATTTCTTCTCACTTTACCTTTTCACAATAATAGCTCTGTTCTCATTGTATGAGTGGAACCTAATTTTCTTTAGTTGTCATTTACCAGAATTCCAGTCAGTGTCTCTCAGTGATTAATTAATATCCAATTTATCCATGTATTGACTATCACCGGAGATGTAAAATAGACCTGCTGTGGGAGAAGGAAGTCACTAGATTTTGGAGGGTGAGGATTTTCAAGACCATTCCTGGTCCGATTTTGTTTAATTCAGGGAACATTTGCTGCACCCAAGAATGGACAGAAAATGGGATCATTGGGAATCATTGTATATGGGGAGGGAGTGCCTCATCTAAATTTAGATCCAAAGCTGTGGGAAGAGATCATTTAGCAAAGGGAGAAGAGAGAGGAAAGACAACTTTACAGAACTTTTATCATGAATATAATAGGGTCAGATGAGGCTGACAAGCCAGTCCTCATGGCTACTGTGAACCGGCTGAGGAAAGCTGGACTGAAATTGCAATATGAATTATTTAGGCAGAACATGAGGAAGGACTTTCTGGCTGCAAGGAAAGTTAGACATCGCAACAGGCCTTCCAGGTATGGTTTTGATCCAAGGTGGCCAGCTAGTGCTGATTTCACCCCTCAGCCCCCAATACTATATGTATGACGCGTATCACCAGGTAATCACAGCATTTCTTCTGGGCAGGATGGGATTGCAGAGTATTTCTTTTCTTTTCTTAAATATTTTATTTATTTGTTTTCAGAGAGTAGGGAAGGGAGAGAGAGAGAAACATTGATGTATGAGAGATACATCATTTGGTTGCTTCTCATCTCCTGCAACCCAGGCATGTGCCCTGACTGGGAATTGAACCAGCAATCTTTTGATTTGTGGGATGACACCCAACCAACAGTGCCACACCAGCCATGGCATCAGAGTATTTCTTAACCTGGCACTCAAGATGCCTCCAGTGATCAACTAGATTAGAAAAGGGTTGGGGTGACACCATTTACTGCCCATCATCTAGATTCAGGATTGCAATTATCAATAGAAACAGGGATTGCACTAAATATATTTTCAATATTTTGCTGTTTTGAGGAGGTTCTGACAACTTATTGGTAATTTCCAAGGACAACAACAACAGAAAACTGCAAGGGGGAGAAAAAGGGACAGGGTAGTTGTAGGGGTGATTTCTTTGAAGCAGGGATGAGGTATTAACCAGAAGTGTTGAACTCCCTTGAGAACAAAGAGTAGGTACATATCATATCAAATTTTTTGCATTGCATACAAAAAGAAACCAAAAATTACACTGGCTTAAACAACTTCTACCACTTATTGGCTAAAGCAATAATTTAGGTAGGGCTTGATCTGGAAGGTTAAAGACCTAATTTCCTCTCACTTTGCCTTTCACAATAATAGCTTCTTCCTCAGGCACCTCTTCGTGGATTGTCTGCAGCAGCTGCAGACTTTTCATCTTCAGCCCACACTATTCAAAGAAAAGAGACACTATTCAAAGAAAAGAGACCCCTTACTGAAGTCCCCTTACTGGGTTTCTCTTTCTCATTGGCCAGAACCGGGTTACGGGGCACTCATTTCTGAACCAATCACTGGTTGGGGGATGCTGTTAAGACCAATCCTTAGAGCAGAGGTAATGATCAGACCCACCAAAACAACGTGGTTGAATTGGAGTGAAGGTAAATTTCCCAAGTGAGAACCAGGGTATGATTGAAAGGAGAAGGAAGGATGGATAATGAGGAGGGAATTAAAAAAATATTCTCTGCAAAGGCAGTTTGTACATGCATGGGTGGATAGATGAGGGCCTAAAGTCTATTTCCCCCAAACCATTGCTTAAATAAAATGGGAAAAAGGAAAAGATGGAAAGTCCATCATATCCAGAGGTTATCAAGGTGCAGATTTTAGACAAAAATCCTTCACTTCCAAAAGGAGTTCCTCACCTCTTTCATCACCTCTGGATGTGGACATTGGTTTGGGTCAACTTTTCCACTGGATTACTGTACCACCTTTGTTTGGAGTTTCACCTCCTTGACAACTCTGGCAAGGGTGTATGTATATGTACCTGGCTCAGAACTAATGTGTCAGGAGGGCCTGAACTTCCTCAGTGCTGAAGGATTCGAGGGCAGGTAGCCAACAGTGGGCCCCTTGTTGGCTGGCAAGGCTGTAACCTGAGAAGTAGACACTATTTCTCGTTTTCTGGCTTTCCTTGCTTCCAGGGTAGCTACTCCATGGGGCTGGTGACAGAACAGCATAGGGATATGCCAAGACTTGGACTTGCTTAAGTTTTTCATTCTCTCTTGGTCTCATGCCTCATCTCTGCAGTGGTCATGTGACTGGGTTATTCTGAAGACTGCTGTAGGCATTACATGCAATAATGTATGCAAAACAACAGTGTCTTACTTCGTTTCTTAGGTTGGGTTCCCTAGAAGCAGAGTCTGAGGTGGGGATTTCATGCAAGTGATTTCAAGCAGTGCTTTCTGGAGAAGGGTACGCACAAGAAGGGTGCAGAAGGAAGAGCTCAGCAAGGATATGGTTGTCTCAGCTGGTCTTCAGTCTGATCACATGAGGATCAATGGAATCACATAGCTGATTCCACTTTTGAGGCAGGGGTCTGGCTTGCTGTGCTCCTGTGTTGTTCAGTCATTGACTATAGGCTTCTCCAAGGGGCTAGATGGTATGAAGTCTGTCCAGAAGGTATCCAGCCATGTAATATGAAAAATAGAGACATTTATTGGAGAAGATACAAGATACAAGAAACATTGTGGATAGGACAATGACACCTCAGTCTCTTTCGAAGTAGGCACCTTGAGACCTCACACAGTTCTCCCAGTCACCATCAGCTGCCCCATCATATCTTCCTGAATCTCATTGATGGTCTGAAATCTCTTCACTTTCCAAGGTGATTTTAGTTTTGGGAAAAGCCAGGAGATGCAGGGTGCCAAATCTGGACTGTAGTAGGGCTGAGTCACCTGGGTGATTTGATATTTCGCCAAAAACTGCATGAGATGTGATGCATGAGTGGGCATGTTGTAGGGATGAAGCTGCTAATCACCAGTTGCCCATAGCTGTGGCCTTCTGAAACATCCAAATAGTTTCCATGGAGGAATGTTTAAAATCTGATACAAATTCATTGCTCTGCTTGCTCAGTCATTTTCAATGTGATGCCCACAGTGTACACATGCTCACTCAGTGGAGTCTACCGCCCCCACTGACTAGTACAGTGAAGTCGTCATTGTTCACACATGCACATTCTAGTTCACTCTCCTTGGCTGACAGGTTACATCAGTCATGCAAACTGTTCTCATTATATTAACAATGGCTGGACTTTTTCCTGATAGACCTTGTATAACCTTACAGGTGAGACAGCTCCATTTAGCTGGAGCCAGTTTTCCATAGAGGAGGGTGAGTGTGAGTCATTAGCAGCTATCGTTCACAGCATCTGAGGGGTGGGGACCCTTCCTGGTAAAAGGTGATCTGGGCAGGGCACCGATGGCAACCACTCCACCCTGCTGGATAAATATTGTGACAAAGGCTGGTGGATAGGGCTTGTGGATAACTTTAATTTATAGATATGGGCACTGAAGTGGAGAGACCAGGTGATTTACTCAAGCCCCCACTGCCAGTAGGCATTAGAGGAGGAACAGAGACAGAAACTTCTTGCCTCCTACAGTGAGGTTATTCCCACCATCAGTCTTCTCAAAAAAGCAGAACAGTTTCTTATAGGTTATCTGGACCAGTCCTTTATTTTGAAAAACAAGGAAACCAAGGCCAGAAAAGACCAAGTGATGCAAATTCATGTAGAGAGTAGGGCCGACCCAAGACCCAAGACTGCACGAACACATCCATCTTCAAATGAGCAATTCTCATTCTGCCGCTTCTTGTGGAAAACAGGCAACTCGGGAAGCTGCTGTTGCTTTGTAGAAATATGTTCCCATGAACTCAATGGCCCCCCGCTGCTTAGAAACAAATTTTGATTGTGTGGCAAATAAGCCTCCCTGAAAATGGTGCTCTTGCTTCAGAAGAGGCTGGTGGGAAAATGAAGGGAGCTCAGGTGCATATTAATGTGGGTGACAGAGAGGGCTGGTGCCAGGGCACTTACTCTTATTTGACAAATATTGTGCTGGACAGTGGGGGGCTGCAGTGCCCAATGCAGATGGGTTCTTCCTTCTGGAACTTACATTCCAGTGGGAAAGACAAAAAATAAACTACTCTTTATGCAATTAAAGTGACAGTTGTGTTAAGTGCTTTGAAGGTGTTCGGGGTACTGTGTGAACGTATAACCACATGACCTGACCTAGTTTGGGACTAGAAAGCCTTTCTCTGTGTGAGTGAGGTTTAAATTGAGATCTGAAGAATGAAGAAAAATGAACTAGGAATGAGGGTTGAGAAGGGGATGAAAGAATATTCCAGTCAGAGGGAACAGCTGCATGATCTCCAAGGCGGGAAGGTCTGTTTGAGAAAGACCAGGGTGGCTGGAGAGATGAGTGAGAATGGGTTTGCTGAGAGATGAAGATGGATATTTGGCTCCTTAGTCAAGAGGAAAACATTAAATGAAAATATGCAGGAGAGGGTGTGAGGAAGAAGGTTGTGTGTGTGTGTATAGGGTAACAAGATAAAATTTGTGTTCTATCATTTTGGTAGTTTTTATATAGGGGGAATATACTTAGCAAAAGGGCAAGCTCAACTCTCATAGCCCTCAGCTTTTTAAAAAACATATAGAGTTATTGGAGATCTTTATGATATATAGTATATGTTATATAAATAAATATATTATTAATGTCAATATTAATATATAGGTGCAACTGACGTGCCCACATAAGGGTAGAATCCTGCCTCCTTTATTAAAGGGCTAGAAAATCTCTGCTCACTTGTCCAAGCAAGGTTGTTGCCTCCCAGGGTTCAAGATGGAAAAGAGAAAACCTCCAACGAGAAAGTGAAAGGCCAAATCTGTGTCACGTGTGGGTATACCCACCTGTGGTGGAGATTCTTATGTGAGGAATTAAGATGTAAACTAATCTAGGGCCAAAGAAATACCTGAACAGTAAGACCCCTTTGTAGGGTAACTTCTACATCCCCTGGCTCACAAGACTTAACAGAATAAAGAACTTCTATTAAAGATGAGCTCATAATTTAAAAAAAAATTACAGGCTACATGATTCGTCATTTCACATAAAGAAAATTTAGCAGGCATAATAAGTAGAAGAAGCACTGCAAGAACCTGAAGTCATAGAACCATTTGGAAGAGACTATAAAATAAGTTTGTTGAAAATGATCAAAGAGATAAAAGGATGAAAGACAATATTGAAAGCACAGGATATGATAAAAAAGAGGGATATTTTTAAAAGGCCAACTAAAATTTGTAGGAATCAAGAACATTGTCCTTGAAGTGAAATACTTGATATCAGAGTTAAACAGGAGATTAGACCTAGCTTCAGAGATAGGTGACGAGTTCTAAGACAAGTCAGAGGAAATTACCCAGCGTGCAGAAGCATGGAGTTGAGGCTGGACTGGAGGAAGTCAAGAAGACTTTCCAAGGATGCTCGGGTGATATAGGTAAGAGGTGGTTGTGTTGTCCTGGGTGAAAGTGGTGCTGGTGAAGATAGAGAAAGGGGATGGATGAGAACGAAATTGAGGGTACTTTGTATTTCAGGACTGAGGAAAAGAAAAAGAATATCCCAAGGGAGAAGCGTGCTTGTCCTCTGAGAGGAAAACGAAGACCAATGGGTGGAAGCTGGAGAGAAGCCGATTTTCACACATTGTAAAGAAGATTTTACTTTTATAAGAACGAGGCTGAGAGAGATTATGAATTATAATGAATTCTAGAGATGGAAATATGAACTTAGCTCTTTTTAACACCAAACACCATTTGTGGAAATACAGAACTGGGAATGAAAGGATGTGGCTTTGAGGTTTCCCTGGGGACGTCAAGTCCTGGATCTGGTTGACAACAGTGGAGTTGGAGGGGGTGGGGAACATGGGGCAGCCAGCTCAGGGGGCTGGATCCCTCTTTTTCTGGGTCTTGGCCTGGGACTCGGGCTCCACCTCAGGTGACAAGATGACATAGACAAGAGGAATTTCTGTTGTAGGGCCTGCCTCTCTCTGTAAGAAAGGGGTTCAGAAAAGGTCAACCCTGCCACTAGCTATGTGCTCTTAATCCAGTTTCTTTCTGTCTCCAGGCCTCTGTTTTTTCATCCGTGAAGTGGGGGTGCTAATAAAACTCATCGTGCAGGGTTTTAGACCATATTAACCAAGTAATGCATACAATGGCATGCTGGTAGTGAGATTTAGAATAAGTGTTAGCAGAACATGGTTACTTGTGACTATTTCTGGATACAATTCATAACTTGGAATGGAAAGGGTCCACATATGAAGTGATCTGGGAGCACTAGCTGTCATAATTTCCAGGCAAGGATGGAAAAGAGTGACTTAACTATTAAAATTCAAGGTATGACTTGTACATGTGGTAGATGGGGGGAGCAGGCACATTATAAATCAGAGAAAACTTGGCCTCTGGGTAAATCCAATTTCCCTTTGGGTATCTATTGCTCCAATTCAACCCTTGATTTTTTTCCCCAGGGGCTAAGGTGTGCTTTGAGAATTTCCTTGGGAGTTTGGTATTTTTCTCCCTTTCCCTCCTGCAGCCTTTCTATCCCTTTGTATCTCCACTGTGACAGGCCTCTCCATATACATACACAGCATGGTACTGTGGGGGATATATATAGTGTGAGGGCAAATGAGTTCAGCTGAAATTGTCGCTGACTCCGATATTTCTTCTTCCAGCAGAAGAGGGAGGCACCAAGGATTTAAAGAGGTGTGGCTTGCCCTCCTCCTTCTGCCTGCCTCTTCCCTCTGACTTTTCCCTTCCCCCTGCCCAGCTCCAGGCCACACCCATTAAAGGCATGCCCATTCATAAGTCTCTCTTTACCAGGAAGCTGCCCAGGTCCCTGTATCTTGGTACTTTTCCATTCTGTCTTTGTCCTTTGCCAAGGTGTCAGCAGAAGGGATTCTGGGAAAGAAAAGATTGTCATTGTCCCAAGAAAGGAGAAAAGGTAAAATGTGACAGATTCCCCAAAGAGCTCCTGTGATTTCAGATGAGGGTAAACAGATGTTTTTTCCCCCCTCAAAACTGCATGAAACAGTTGAAAAAAACATGCAACCAAACTTCCCATCTTCAGAAGACAACTTTAAAATAGGCCATTAGACAAAAGTAAGCTAAGAGCCAATTTAGTGCTAAATATACCCATTCTTATAAAATCTGCTATTTTTGAGTTAAATGTGGCGGAAATTACCGAATTTGCATTTAATTATTTTAATAGATCTTGTTTACAGATGACTAGGCAAAAATGAAAAAAAAAAGTCCCCCAAACTAATTCACTTTGACTGCTCAGGTTGTAACTGTGTCTAAAATAGGAAAACATACTCAGAATATTTTCTCAAAGTCAGAGAGAAAGCCAACTTTAATTTCATTTTGTCTCAGTGTCAACACCACATATGCCGTTTTCCCTATTAAATAAGATTCGTACGTACTTTTGAAATTGGGGATGAAATATATTTGCCCTGGTGAAGGACTTTTCTGAACCTGTCTTCTACTTGGCTTGCAGACTTTGCTTTGGGTGTAATAAGGAGTAATATTTTGTGTAATCAGCAATGTTATGGTCTTTGTGGTTAACAGAATGACTGGGGTTGGATCTCAGTTTTGCTCCCTAATAGCTGTGTGTCCTTGGCTAAGTCACTTAACCTCTCTGAGTCCTGGTTTCCTCTTCTAAAATAGATATTAATTTAGCTGTGTAAGAAGAGTGCCAGAAATATTAACAATAACATGTAAAGCAGCTAGTACAGTGCCTGACATGTAATAAGTGCTCAGTAAATACACCTTCCTTCCTTATTCTTGCCTCCTTCTCTCTTCAGATGTAATCAGATTTTCCCCCTCCTTGACAGAGCAAACTTGCTAGGTTCAGTGGTTTGTCAAATACTTCCTGGGCCCCAGGGATAACTGTGAGAGGGAAGAGCAGAATTTTCTGAGCAATCATTGTTTGTGGCCATACTTGTAAGCACCTCATATTTGGAACATGTTTCTCAGGAGACTGGCAGGCATCTATTTAAAATGTTTTCCATTTATATTTCTACTTTGGAGACCATCTAACCTATTAGCTCACAATTTGTCTTTGTGCTATCAAAATAAACTAAGGATACTGGGAAGTGGTCAGCTTCACTGTTTCATTTCTGCGTTGGTTGATCCCCTACATTCTACAGAGGTTACTTGTAGAGGTTACTTGTCTAGCAGTATAAAACAACTCACTATTTATTGAGTATTTACTAGGTGCCAAATAGTATGTTGAATGCTGGCAATACAGTTGTCAGAAAAGACCATCACCAGCTCCTGCCTTTATGGGTATAATGGTCCAACTGTTTGTGTAATGAATGTTATACTCTATCATATTTTTAATTAATATGGAGGAATGGGACAATGAATGAAAAAGGCAAATTACGGTTTCTCAAATATGAGTATGGCAACCTCATTGGTCTAGGGAAGAGAAACCAAAAAAAGAAAGTGATGGGGGCTGCCAGCATCCTCTGTAGGATTGTTCCAGCTTGTCTGGACTTTTGGCAATATTCTCCATGTATCAAGGCAAAGGCCACTGGTCCAGGCAGTCCTTATTTTACAGAGCCCTAGCCTTGCGGTTAAAAATATGATAGAGTATAACATTCATTACACAAACAGCTGGACTATTATACCCATAAAGGCAGAAGCTGGTGATGGTCTTTTCTGACAACTGTATTGCCAGCATTCAACATACTATTTGGCACCTAGTAAATACTCAATAAATAGTGAGTTGTTTTATACTGCTAGACAATAAACTCTAGCACAGTGGTTCTTAAACTTGAAAGGGCATCAGAATCCCCTGGAGGGCTTGTGAAAACACAGATCGCTGAGCTGTATGGGTATAGTTTCTGATTCATAAGATCTAAGGTAGAGGCCCGAGAATTTACATCCCTAACAAGACACTGATGCTACTGGCCCAGGGACCACATTTTGGGAACCACTGCTCAGGTGGTTGAGAGTAAAAGCTTTGGGTCAGGAACACTTGGATTTGAAACCCCACTTCAGGAGGCATTAGCTGGGTAACTTTGAGCAAGTCACTTAACTTCTCTGAGCCTCAGTTTCCATATCTATACAGTGGAAAAAATAACACAAGGGTCTTAGGGTGGTTGAAAGGATTAAATGAGAGACTGCACTTAAAATTAGTGCAGGTCCAGTTTACAGTAGAAATTCAATCAATGGAAACCAATTGGATTACATACTGAGCACCTACTACATGCAAGTGCCTGAGTTACACAATGAGGAATGCACAGACAAACCAGACATGGTCCCAGACATCAAGAAGCTTATAGGTGTCTGAGGGAGGAAAATGGGTAAACCTATAATTATCTACCATAGCCATAAGTGACAGATGTAGGCTTCTATGGGAGCACAAAGAAAGACACCCAGTGCAGCTGGGGCTGGAGTTCAGAGGGGGATTCCTGGGCACCCAGGCTGAATTGTAGAAAATGTAGAGAATGTGGGGAAGGTTGTTCTAGGCAGAGACAATGTTTGGGTCGAGTTGGAATCACCCATTTGGTGCTTTTGTATTGAACAGAGATCCAAAGGCCTTTCATGATGCTTGAATCTGATTCCTTGGGGTCAAGGCAAAATTTTTTTTGGAAGTTTAATTTACTGAACCCTTATCAGGTATAGGCACCCTTTCATTTGCCCAGTTTTACTGACTCCTTGACCTTCTGACATTCTATGCAGACTCCAAGCTTATTCTCAACCCAGGGTTTTGCACATGCTGTTCCTTCTATCTAGAACTCTCTTCCACCAGACCTTCTCATGGGTGACTTTCTCCTTGCATATCACTGGCACAGAGAGGCCTCTTTTGACAGCTGTCTGAAAGTAACCCCTCTATCTCTTCACTACATTCTTACCCTGCTTTATTTTTCTCCAAGGCTCATATCATTCCCTGAAATTATATATATGTTTTCTCATGTATATTCTGTCTACCTCACTAGAAGTTTGACTCCATAAAGACAGGGATTGTGTCTGTTTTGTAACCAAAATCCTTAGCGCTAAGTGCTTGAGAAGTATGTGTTGAATGAATGTATGAAAAATTAAAACAATGGATGAGTGAGTGAATCTCTGTAGAAAACCCTACCACGGTCCTTAGAGACCATCTCTTTTATGTTACATTGGGAGAAACTAAGACCCAGGGAGTGGCAGAGAGTTGTCCAATGCCACACAGTGAGTTGGTATTAGGTCTGGCCTCAAACCTAGGACCCTTGAGTCCTAGAACAGTGTTCTTATCTCTTCTAGCCCAGACAGCAAGCAGGTACTTTATGGGATAGGCCACTGGATGGTGGAAAGTCTTACATTATGATGGCATTGTCTGGTCATATAGTCTTCAGGGGCTTTGACTTTTGTGGGAGTGCCCTGCCTATACAGAGTACAGCTTCTTAATACTGGGAGAGATGGGGGAAGATGGAGTGTTGAAGTGGGCGCAGTAGAATATCATGGTAGACAACATCTAACTTGCCCCTCGCCAATGGTGGGAATTCTCACCTTGTGATTCTCAGAGTCAGAGCAAAGAAGCTGGTAGTGATGGCAGTACATACTAGTTCTAGTCCCAGTGCTAGTATATAGTTAGTTCTACTAGAAACTGCAGTCAGCATTCATGAGTGCTTGTTATGCATCAACCACTGCGGTTAGTGCTTTACACAGAGAATCTTCTCAACAACCTGTGGATTAGGTACTACTGTTGGTATCTTATTGTGCAGAAGAAAATGAGGCCCAGGAAATGGAGGTCTCCTGTCCAAGGCTGTGAACAAGGATTGGCTAACTCCAGAGCATGTGCTTTTTATTTTTTAAAGGTTTTATTTATTTATTTTTTTAGAGAGAGGGGAAGAGAAGGAGAGAAACATTGATCGGTTACCTCTTGCACACCACCTCAGTGGGGTACCAGACCGCATCCCAAGCATGTGCCCTGAGTGGGAATCAAACTGGCAACCTTTTGCTTTGTAGGACGATGCTCAACCAACTTAGCT
>PVKM010020956.1:0-22968 GCA_004027735.1 Carollia perspicillata
TCTCCTTAGATGGCTACAGGTGGTGGGGCGGGGTGCGGGGGGGCCTGCCATGGGTGGGAGAGGCTAAGAAAGTGAAGTGCCAGAGGTGTCCAGGAGGAAGGAGGAAGGGGTGGGGAAGGGAGGGGAGGTCTCTGGGCAGCAGGACCACCTTCCTGGCTTCCCGAGCAGGAGGCTCCCGGGATCCAGGTCCCGCTCCCTTCCTGCTTCCCGGCCCAGCCTGGCACTGGGCACCACTGCCTGTGGAAATGCACCCTCATGGCTGTGTCCTTCCTCTCCCTGAGCTTCTTCCTCCAGGACAATGAGGAAGAGCCCCTGGAGCATGGCCTGTCGCCGGTAAGTGCCGCGTATTGAGGCTGGGCCGCTCACCAACGCTTCAGCTGGGAGGAAAGTTCTAGCATCACCACAGCAGGGCTAAGAGAAGGGCCCTTGAAGTTTCAGGAAAGTGTCCAAAAAAATAGATGCTGCCTTGACTTCGGTGGCTCCATTGGTTGGAGCATCATCCCGTAATTGAAAGGTTGCGAGTTCGATTCCCAGTCAGGGCAGCTTTGCTCCCTGGTCCAGGCACGTATGGGAGGCGACCGATCCGTGCTTCTCTCTTGCATTGATGTTTCTGTCTCTCCCTTCCTCTGTCTCAATGGGATGAAAAAGCACCCTCAAGTGAAGATTAAAAAGACCCTTTTAAAGATAAATATTGAATCTGCCTTCACTATGGATAGGATTTGAGTGGGGAAGGGAGGAAGCCTCACACAGACATTCTCCACCACCGTGCTGAAGGCAGGCCCAGCGTGAGAAGGCTGCCCAGGGGCCACCTGCCCCCTCACCAGCAGAGAGGCAGTGTTCCTCCCCTTCTCCTGTTGGGGACACAGGGACCGGGAGGTGGGGACTCCTACCACACGCACGAGTCTGCGGTGGAGAAGGTCAGGCTCAGGTTCTGGGGGCCACGTCCTCCCCACAGGGTCCAGCCAGCTAGAGCAGAGCCTGAGGGGTGTGGGGAAGGGTATGGCCAGAACTGAGCAGAGGAAAGGGCTTCAGAATCGAGGCACCAGGCGTGACTTCCTTAAGGACAAGGTGCACTTGGTCTTCAGCAGCTGCCACAGACCCAGCACAGTGTGAGCAGAGTCAGAGGCGCTGCCAGCTTGTGGTGGTGAGTGAGACATGCGGCAAGGTGAGGCAGGTGGGTTCTTCCTCTGCAGAGGCCTGGGACCTTCCAGGGGCCCTCCGTATGGAACCGGAGAGCACCACTTCCCCGACCCCAGGGCCCACCGCCCCACCCAGAGCACAGGTGTTCTCTTAGTGAGGTGGGAACAGTGCTTCACGGACCCTGACACTTGGGCTCCCTGGTGACTGGACCTGGGGACTGCCCAGCCTGTCCTAAAAGAGGATTTGTCCTCAGTTGTCTTCAGAGGAGCAGGGTGAAGCTCAGGGCTGACGCTTACTCATCCTCAGCAGGAGGAAAAGAAGAAGATATTACAGCATCTGGAGCAGGAACAAACCAACTCTGAAAACAAGAACCACATGGAGACCTTCAGAGAAATGCAGAAAAGGCCCTCTGTCCTCCAGCACCCCACATACCGAGTCCTGGCCGGGGCCCCTCCCCAGGAGAAGAGTGAGTGCGTGGGGGCAGGGAGGCCAGACGGGGGACAGTGAAATCCATCAAGCTGGGGTATGGGAGCGGCAGGGAACGAGCTGGCATCTCAGGGCAAGTGGGGACAGCTATGCTTGGGCACTGGGCTCAGGCTCCAGTCCCACCGGCCACCCTGAGTGCCACGCACGGTAGAAAGTCCACAGTGGCCGCTAGGGACCTTCCCCCAGCACAGCCTCTTCATGACTGGCCCCCCAGGGAAAGAGCTGAGCTCGGCAGGTGCAGACTCACTGGGCCCTGGACTGCGGCCCTTGGGCTCCTCGGTCCCTGCAGACCCTCCCACCCAAGTCTGAGGTCAAGGTCAGGTTAATCTGCCACACCAGCAAATTTACGTCTGGCATGCGGCAGCCTCCCCACCAGAAAGAGCCTTATCCTTCATAAAGACGCTCCCAACAGCCCTTCAAGTACTGATTAAGCAAAACTGCGTCACATCCTCTGACCAGACATCAACCTCTTATCGACCACACTCTCCAAGGGAAAGGAAATGGGAATCTGTCCCAGGTGTTCGCACGAAGGAGTGCAGAAGGGTCTCATCACCACCTCTAAGAGCTGACGGTGCACTCTGTCCCCTCACCCCTAGAACTGCTGACAGTGGGGATCCCCTCAGTGCAGCGTCCTCACGGGAGTGCCCTCTTGGAAACCCTGCAGTCCCTGTTCCAAGCCTCCTCGGGGCCAGAGCTGCACTGTGTCGTAGTGCTGGTTCACCTGTCAGGCCCTGACCCTGAGTGGCTCAGACAAACGGCCGCTGATATTTCCAGCCTTTTCCAACCTCACATTGAGGCCTGGGAGCTGCTCGTGGTCCACGGCCGTCTCGGCACCCCCTGCCCCCCCCCATCCCAGGAGACAGGTGATGCTGGTGACTCCTTGCCCTGTGCCACTGTGTATTCCAAGCAGAAGGTCAGCTCCACCCTCCTCGTGAACTGTGCTCTCAACCTCTCTGAATACTGATGATCGAAGACCGTGTTCAGTGCACCCCCCAGTTTGTCTCTGCCATCGACTGGGCACTGTCAGCCTGGAAAGAACGACCCTGGGTGACCTTGGAGTTCTCCAGCCTGAGTTTCTCCAGGAAAGTCGTCCACACCAGAGACCTTGCCCACCTGACCACGTTCTTCCTCCTCCTCGCCAAGGATGTACCCACTCACCTGCTTCTTTCCGAATTCCGCCTTCTCTTGGCCCAGCACGTTCCAATTTGCTTCAGTTCCTCAGTCTTCCACCCTGTGCGCAGCTATTCCGTACCTATGGACGCCTGCTTTCCTGCGGAGAAGGGGCCGGCGTTCGGCGAGCCAGACAACCCTGCAGCCAGTGTCCTCACTGACATGAGGACAATATTGAATATGCTTATGTTCTGAACAAGGAGAGCTACTACATCCTCGATCCCCTAGAGGCAACTGCCTGACAGTGGCCTTGGAAAGGCCACAGACAGTCATGCGTGTGGAAGTGCTGACAGGCTCTGACAAGCAAGGGCTGTACCAGCTGCAGCAGGGCCAGGTGGAGCTGGGCTACAGCCTCCTGCCGCACTCTGACAGCTGTGCCCACTACGCCGTGCTCGGACCACTGGTGGAGGGACACTTGGACCAGAGGGCCTTCTACAAAGACTCCATGGAGCGGCCGGGCTGCATATGGCTGCTGGTGCTGGCCTCTCAGGACTCCTGGCTGCTCATCAGGCAGATCGGGGTCTGGACGCAGCCTGAGGAGGAGGAGAGCTGGAGGCACACGGGGAATTCTGCGAGGACTGGTCCTGGGCAGGCAGCCTTCTCAACCGGCAAGAAATAAAGCTAGAAACTGGCCAAGGCCTGTGCACTCTGAGTAGGGTGACCATGTAAATTACTGTCCAGACTGGGGTACTTCAGAGACTGGAAAGGAGCACTGTTAAAAATGACACCACAACCACAGATGTCAGCCAGACTTCCCAGGCAAGCAGAGATGTATGCTCCGCCTGATTACGACTTTTGCAGGCCACTTAAGATAACAGTCTGATGAGGGGAAGAGACAAGAAGATATCCCTTTGGCTTCTAAGGGTCAGAGAGAGGGAAGGAGTCACTGTGAACTACTTCGGTTCCAATATGCACACAAGTGTCATGCCCTCAGATCTTCCCATGAAAAAGCTATTACCCTACCTAGAGTAGCAATGGTCTTGATAGTACCGTGATCACAGAGGTGGCGCTGACCGTGGCTCACGCCCACATGCCTCAATCTGTTCAGGTTGTTGTAACAGAATTCCACAGACTGGTCGCTTATGAACAACAGAAATTTATTTCTCACGGTTTTGGAGGCTGGGGTGTCTAAAACCATGGTGCTAGCTGATTGGGTGATGGTAGAGGTCCACTCCCTGGTCCATGGATGGCTGTCTTTTTGCTGTGTCCTCACCTGGCACAAGTGGGTGAAGGAGCGCTTAGTATTTAATAAGGGCACTGACCCCATTCATGAAGGTTCCGCCCTCAAGGCCTATCACTTCCAAAAGGCTGCACCTCCTAACACCATCAGCCTGGGGGTTAGGATTTCAACATGAATTTGCGGGGATGGCACATGCAGACCACAGAAAGGCCCAAACCTGCAACGTGCCGAGGCTGAGACCCTGCTGGAACAGTTAGCTCAGCCATGCTCACCAAATGTATACTGCCTAGAGCTGCTTTCGCGCTACGAGGATAAAGCTGAGTAGCCGCAAACCCAGGCTGCATAGCTCACGAAGTCTAAAACATTCACGATCCTTTCCGCTGGACCCAAGCCCCTTCAGGCTCGGCTCTTGTCAGGCCCCGCACTTCCGGCTCCCGCCCCTTCCGGCCACCAGCTGCTTTAGGCCCGCCCCTCTAGCCTCCCCGCCTTTTCCGGCACCAAACGTTCCAGACCCCGGTGTTTCGAGGCCACAGACATGGCCATTTCCGGCACGGCGGCTCTAGGTCAGGCGTCGCCCCTTACTGCCTCGTCCCCTTCGCCCCAAGTCCCTTGTGGACCTGCTGTTGCCAGGCCCTACACTTCCGGCTCCCTGCTCCTATTAAGCCCGCCTTCTCCGCCTACCTGCCCCAGCCCCGCCCGTGTTTTTTCGGGACCCCCGCTTGCGAGGCCAACCGTCCTGGGGTCCGCCCCCTCTCGAGAGGCCCCGCCCTTTTGGCCTTACGCCACTTCCGTCTCTGCTTGTGCCAGCCCACACCTATTCCAGTGGGCACTGGTCGGGCCTCACCCTTCCGAGACTCGCCTCTGCCCCTCCGCGGCTGCTTCCAGGCCCCGCCTCCTGCCCGCCCCGCGGTGAATTGTGGGAGCAGTCTGGCCTGCGGGCACGGCTACGGCAGAGGACGGAGGTTTCGGTCATGGGCTTCCAGCTGGTGAGACCCACGCCCCCTGCCCTACCCCGGGAGACGCGGCTCCATCCGGTTCTGGCCGCTCAGTTGTGCACCAGGGGGTCTCACCGACGTCCCCGCTCTGGGCGCTGGGATCCCGGGACCCTGCCAGGGGACCCCTCCGACCTGAGCCTGTCCCCCGCGCTGAAGCTCGGGGTCGCCCACCTCGGGGCGAGTGGGCGCTTCCCCCGCGGGGCGGTCACACTGCCTCCTCTCCTCACAGAGCCCGGGCCTGCTGGCCTCCCTGGGGGCGGGGCTGCTGACTCTTCTCGGCCTGGCTCTGGGCTCCTACTTGGTTCGGAGGTCCCGCCGGCCACTGGTCACTCTCCTGGACCCGGATGAGAAGTACCTGCTGCGACTGATAGACAAGACGGTGAGTTGTGGAGGAAGGGGTAGGGTGGTGGAGGGACCAGAACTCCTCTCCTGCTGGGAAGCGACAGCCTCTGTGGTTGGGGTGTTCTGGTACAACACTGTCGTCCATCCTGCAGACTGTGAGCCACAACACCAAGAGGTTCCGCTTTGCGCTGCCCACTGCCCAGCACACTCTGGGGCTGCCTGTGGGTAAGGAAAATGTGGGCTCCTTTCCCTCGTATCCTAAGGGAGCGATTGCTCTCTCAGAGTCTCTCAAAACAGAAACACGCTGCTTTAGTCTGTTCCCTCCACAGTCCTTCCCCTTTCCCACCTGGCTGGATCCTCCAGGCTGTGGGATGCCGCTGGGCCATTGTAGGGTGTGGCTTGTGTGCCTCCCCCCACCCGCTGCCCCAGATGTCTGTAGCGCTCAGCAGTTCTGCCTCCCTCCTGCAGGATTTGCTCGCACCCCTACCCTGCCTGGACTCACCTGCTGTTGCTGCTAAAGTCCTGCAGAAACTGGATAATAAAAATATCTCCAATGGGGCACTTAGGAGGGGTCCAACCGGGAGTTCACAGGGGCGACTCCTCCCTGCTTGGTAGCTCAGTGGGACCGCCCTGGGAAGCAAGACGTTCTTGTCTCCTCTCATCTCCCTGCACTTCCGCAAGGTGATGGGATGCAGCCCGTCCACAAGCCACATTCACGTGGTTCTCCCTGTGGCCCCCAGGCAGACACGTCTACCTCTCTGCCCGAATTGATGGCAGCCTGGTCATCAGGCCATACACTCCTGTCACCAGTGATGAGGACCAAGGCTACGTGGATCTTGTCATCAAGGTAGGGTGGGAAGGAACCCTGGGAGCTCCCTATTCTACTCTTTCTGGGAAACATGCAGGTTTTGCTGGATAGAAGGAGGTGCACGTTCTCTGTGCTTGTGCAGAGTGCATGTGTGTATCTTTCAGAGGCTCAGTCAGCAGGGCTCAGAACTCAGTGGCAGTCCAAATAATGTATTTTCTATTCTGTTTTATCAGGTCTACCTGAAGGGTGTGCACCCCAAATTCCCTGAGGGAGGGAAGATGTCTCAGTACCTGAACAGCCTGGAGATTGGGGATGCGGTGGAATTCCGAGGGCCAAGTGGGCTGCTCACTTACATGGGGAAAGGTGATGGCCACAACCAGTTCCTCAGGCCCACCATCCTCTGGGCACACGCGCCATGTGGATGGGCCAGAGCTGCCCTTCCTGCACACAGAGCCACCATGTTCCTGCAAACATCAGCTCTGTTTGTCACTGGGACGGGTTCCCCATCCACTTGGATTCACCAGCGATGACAGCTGTGGGTGGTCAGGAAGCAGCCCCGCCTCACGGCTCACCCCTCAGGCTGAGCTGTATGGAGAGCCAGAGAGAGCTTTCAGGCCTCCCCTGGGGAGAGCGTCTGGGCACGTTAGCCAGCCTCTGGAGCTGCTCTGTACACTCGGGAAAGCTCAGTCACACTGGCATCAGGCCTGCCACCCTCACCAGGGATGACCACCTGCCAGAGGCAGCTGCTGACTCACTCTGTGGCCCTAAATGGACTGGCAGTTAATACGGGACACATGGCCCAGGCCCCATTGTCCCTCCTGTGTGCTATCAGACCCGGCTCAACTGAGACATCCCCACAGGCTCTAGGGTCTGATTCTGTCACAGCTGTTAAACTGGCCTGGGACGTGTCTTCGGTTCTGTGTTTGTTTTCTTCATTTCCTCTATTGATGCCACTCTCCCATCCCCTCTGTACTTGACTTCTTAGGGAATTTTAGCATTCAGCCCAACAAAAAGTCTCCACCGGAGTCCCGAGTGGCGAAGAGACTGGGCATGATCGCCGGGGGAACAGGTGTGTGTTCCTTGGGAGCTGTTCTCTCCCACCGTTTCTGTCATTGCCATGAAAACTTTCCAGCGATCCTCAGAAGGTCTAGGAATCATGGCCAAGCTCTTTATTGGGATTCCTGGCATTGCTTAGGCTCCCCACTACCTGAAAACAAAATTGTGATCAGGTAGAAACCAAAGAAAAATCCGGACTGATAGAATGAGAAATAAATCATGTGTGTTCTCCCAAGACCCACGTGGAATGGGTCTTGTAACCTTTAGGTGAAAATTGGGGGAGACCTAGAAATAGGAGAGTTGACGAGAAAGAAAACGCACGTTGGACATTTCTATTTATTAGGCACTATGCTAGTCTCTTTATGTCTGTACCTGTGAAGTAGGTGCTGACCTCCTACAGAAGGTGTAGGTTCAGA
This sequence comes from Carollia perspicillata, assembly GCA_004027735.1. Lineage (NCBI taxonomy): Eukaryota > Metazoa > Chordata > Mammalia > Chiroptera > Phyllostomidae > Carollia > Carollia perspicillata. The sequence goes on from PVKM010020956.1 coordinate 7,594, forward strand.
GGGGTTAGGTGGTCTCCACAGGGCTCCCGTCCCACTCCTCCTGAGTCCTGCACACCTGAAGCACTTGCACTTAACCCACGAGTCCAGTGTTCTGGGGCTCTCACACCAAATCAGCACCCGTGACCCCCGAGTCCTAGCCAACAAGGGACGTGCAGAGGAAGTCTTAGAAGAATTTCAACAGTGTGAACTCATGTGAATATTGAGCATGACTACAATTCCCCTACCAGATACGAATTTCATGAGTTTGGAGTAAGAGGCATACCTGCCCAGAAGTGTGGGTTTTGGAGAACACACGAGATTGGAGGATTTAGACACTGGATGAAAGTGGAGTGCAGGGCTCAATGGGTAGCATTCAGATGGAGGCATTGGTCAGCTGAGGGGCTGGGACAGATGGGTTGTGGTTACCACATCTCACTGTGGGGTATCCCCATGCAGGAATCACCCCGATGTTCCAGCTGATCCGGGCCATCTTGAAAGACCCTGAAGATCCAACCCAGTGCTGTTTGCTTTTTGCCAACCAGGTTGGTTTGTTTTTCTTAACCCTGGGACTCTATGGTTGCGTAGGTGGCTCAGCGATGTGGCACTGATGGATAGAGGTGGGCCGGTGCCTGTGCTGGCCTCTGCCTAGGGTGTCCCCAGTAGGTAGAGGATCCTCTGCTACAATAAGCAGACTGAACCCTGAGCCATGTTCCTTCCCTGGCCCCCAAGGAAAGAAGAAAACATTTTGGGAATGTAATCCTGAGCATAAAAACTTGCGCCTTGTCTTTCCCTTGTTAAATACTCCATCTTTGTTTCTTCATGTTGTGTAAATAAAGCCTGTTCTCCTCTCCTTCCCTTATGCTAACAACCTAAAGGTTGTGCTTACTGCCTAGAACTTCGGCATTCTTTTTCTCTTCTGACTGGACAGCATTATGTGGGCCTGATAAGGTTCCTAAAGGCTTTGCTTCTCCTTTTCACTTCAGACCGAAAAGGACATAATCTTACGGGAGGACTTGGAGGAGCTGCAGGCCCGACATCCCAGTCGCTTTAAGCTCTGGTTCACCCTGGACCATCCCCCAGAAGGTACCGTCCCAGTTCTGCACATCGCAAAATCAGAGCCCTGCCCCCACTGGGTTCTTGTTTCAGTGTAGCCAACCCTCTGCAACATGGCCGAAATCCCAAGTCCAAGCCGCAGGGGCGCGGTGGTCTCCCAGCCCTTCTGTCCAGGCTCCTGTTCCCTGGGCAGGCGGCAGGAACACCTGTGCTGCTGAGGCGGGCTGAGTGTAGCCATCCTGCCGGACATCTCAAGAGCCTTTCTGGTCGTGCAGGCCTTGCCAGCATGGGTCTGGAGTGTCAGCTTTGTCCCTGTACTTCAGGTTGGACCTACAGCAAGGGCTTTGTGACAGCGGACATGCTCAAGGAGCACCTGCCCACCCCAGGGGACGATGTGCTGCTGCTGCTCTGTGGGCCTCCCCCAATGGTGCAGCTGGCCTGCCACCCCAACCTGGACAAACTGGGCTACTCGCAGAAGATGCGGTTCACCTACTGAGCGTCCGCTGGCTTCCCGCTCCCTGCGGTTGTCTGGTCAGTACTCGAGTGCTGTGAGCCCCAGGTTTCTTTCCCGACAGGACCAGCCTTTTGTCTTTCTCTGGAGCTGACGCCTGAACGGCACCTACAGGAACAGCATCCTTTTAATTCTGGAAGAGGTCAAGGCTGAGCATTCCCTGGGAGGCCCCTCCAGATCTCCGTGATACAAGGTCCAGGTCAGGGCACGGAACAGTCTCTTCCATGGGTCAGAAAGGAGGCTGCACATATGCTAGTTCCAACACTGGCTAGTTCCTGGATGGCACCACCCCCTTCTTTGTGTCTGGGGTGAGAGGAACAGTCCGCGATGGGTTTTCTTATTCCTCTTATTCCTCGGTACTCAGCTCACAGCAGGTGGTGCGTGTGAGTCAAGTGGAGCAGACTGCTAGAGCTGGTCTCCCACAGATCACAGGAGAGGAGGAAGTGGCTTTTTCAGACTGCAGACCTCGCAAGAAGAATCTGAAATATGTGTTTGTGGGTTTGTCTCTCTCCGGCCCAGGCTGGAGGGAAGTGTCTCTCCGCAGTCCGAGACTTCTGCTCGTGGCAGGAACCTCTGCTATGCAAATAAACGGGGCGAAGGCCCCAGTGTTACACCTAAAGGACTGCTGTGTCTGGGGTCCTTCTTTCCAAGGCCTTTTGTGCCTGAGAATTCTGGGAGGAAGGGATTCCCAGCACAGAATTTTTCTCAGGTCTTCCAAAGAACCTTTGAACAGTTATGCCTTTGGCTGAAACGTGAGCAGCCACCAAATGTAATGATCATCTTAGCAGCTGTCTCAGCAGAAGCTCAACTTTTCCCTGGAGGCTTTTAGGGTGGGGGAAACAGTACAGGTCAGAGGGGATGCTCTTTGAGTCCAGGTACTCCCCACGGGATCCTTTGGTTTGGCTACTCTTCCTTCCTCCTCCTCTTGACCCTTCAACATATTCATCCCTCAAGATGGTATGAATCAAAATCTTGTCTTTCTGTTTGGGAGAGAAGCCTCTTCCTTTAGAAAGTAACCTGACATCACCAGCCCTGCTGGTACCTGGACAGAGCTGGCCTCCCTGGCCTATAGATCCTGACCGCCCTTCTCCCGTGCTCTGACAGCACCTCCCAGTCTACTCCCTTCTAGTCCTGGGCCAGGGCAGCTTCTTGAGATCTTTTAGTCCCATTGGGATAGAACAAGGCATCACTCTCAGGAGGAAGGTCAACATTGTTTCTCTGCACGTAAGTATGTATTGCTTTCTGTGGGGCCCCTAAAAAAAGCTCTGGGACCCTGAGAATTCACCCCTCCACAGGGCAGAACATTAATTAGTAAATCCTGTTACTGGGATTCTGTCAGCCGTTTCTTCATCCCTGGTATGTACACACCAAAGCTGTATGTAGTGGGAGACCCTTGGCTGCCTCACCTCCAGAAAGAAAAAACCATGCTCAGGGTTGTCCGGCTCTGACAGTAAAGCCACCTGGCAAAGAATCGCTCTTGCACACAAGCTCACGATCCCTCGTTTGTGTAGGTATCCGCCTCATCCACTCAGCACACAAACGTTTGTGGAGGACCTGGCAGGTGCTAAGCACTGTGCTCAGCTCAAGACGCGATTAGACCCCTGGAGAGCTCCTAGTCTGGAGTAAGGTAGACACGTGATAACTAATTCCAGTGTGATTAATACTGTAGTGATGACACAGACACGGATGGGGTGAAGATGCAGAGGTGGGGGGAGAAAAGAACATCGCTGGTTTAGCAGCCATGGACCAGGCACTGTGCCAAAGCCTCAAAATTTAATCCTTATGATAATCCTGAGTCTGAGATTAAGGATTCGCCAAAGGTCATACAGCTAGTCCCGCTGACGAAAATAAAGTCAGCTCTGTGGTCAGTGAAGGTTCCTGACGGTTTTATACAGCGGGCAGCACCTGATAGCTAACATTTGTGAAGCATCTGGCTTCATATTAAGAGCCCGCCTAAACCACCTCAACCCAGCGCAGTAGCACTTTCCCTCCAAGTTTTAAAAGGTAGTCGTCATTTGGAGGGAGGGGTGCAGTAAGTGCTCGGGATCATAGGCTGGCCCGGTCCGGCGGAAGCCCAGGTCCCTGACTCCAGACCCCACGTGTGTGACCTGCACTGAGAGAAATAACCGCACCACCCACCGGAGAACCCAGAGGGAGGTCCCTCCAACCACTTCTCACTATCTGTTCCCCGGACGTGTGCTCAGGCCGCAGTGGGAGCAAGGGCTGGAGCAGCGAGTTCTAGAGCAAGAATAAGTAGAAGCAGTTTCGCCGTTTATGATAAATAACAGAAAGCGAACTGAGGGCTAGCCCGGCACCTCGCATGGGCGGGCTCGATAAATTTCTGTGGGCACAGCCGAAGAGGGACGAAGTCTTTGGAAGATTAGACGGCTGGCGCTGGTCGGAGATGGCGATGCGGGAGAGGGGCCCTCGCAGAGGACAGGGGTGTGGCGTGAGACTCCGCAGCTCCCCTCAGGCTCACTCTAATTCCCCCGACGCGTCCCCGCCACCTCGAGCTCCGGGAATGCGACTGTGGGTGTGGCCCGCACGCGGCTGTGCAGGTGGAGCGCCGGATTGGAGTCGATGAGGGGCGTGGCCTGGGGCGGGCCTGCGATTGGCCGGTGTGAGGGGGCGGGAGCTCCGGCAGAGGGTTCGGGACGCGGAGGTGACGTTTGTGTCGGCGCCCTTCCGGCGCGGAGAGCGTCAATATCGGGGCCGCTGGCCGCAGGCCGCCTGCCGTGCTGCGGGATGTAGCGGTGGGTCTGCGGCCCCCAGTTGAGCCTGTCACCCGGCGGTAAGTTTCCAGGGCTCCTTCGGCGAGTGAGTGGGTGTGGGTCTGTGGCGCGCCCCCGATGTGGAGCGGGCAGCGTCTCCCGGTCCTCTGAGGTCTGCGTTGTAAACATTTCCGGCCCCTCCCACTGCGCGCAGCCTCCGAGGCGACCTCAAAAGCCACTTAAGGGCGGATGGGCCACCAGTCCCCCAGCTTTCCTCAGCTGCGAGCGGTCCTGGTGAGTGCACGTCTCCCCAGCCCCGCAGGGGGTGAGAAGTCTGGATTCAGGCTCTGGCCCGACGCGAGCCAGGCCCAGAGTAGGCCGCCGAAGTAGGGAGCCGGGGTTTCGGGCCAGGGTCGCAGGCAGAGCCGCCTGCCCCACCGGGGAACTCCAGCATTTGGTGGCCTGGGAGCTCCAGGGTTCCTCGATCAAGACAGTGCCCACACCTTGATGTTGAAAAAGGGAAGCTCAGTGGACAGTTTACCTTTATTTAAGTTAACCCTCAACGCTGAAACGTGAGCAAAATCTAAACTGCTTTGGGGAAAACGAAATTTCATTCCTTGGAAATCTCACATTGACGTATGCCATCTCATGTTGGAGGCACATGCGTGCTTTCTCTCCGTTTCTCCTGCCTTACAGGTGGTGGGAAACGGCGGAGGCTCGTTTCAGTTTCTGCAGGATCAGGTATGGGAGCAACAATAGGAGGCCTGTACAGTACTTTACTGGACTAACCACAGTATTTCTCCCGGTAGAGAGAAGACATGCTAGAAAACAGCAGGGGCTTAACCTGCCCCCTTAAATCGAGTGAGCGCTGAAACGAGATGTCCGTTCACTGCTTTGCTCTGGCGGTTGGGGTTCAATCACCTGTGACAGTGCAGCTGCTGTTCCCCGTGTTGTCAGAGCGTCTGCCCAGTGGGAGGAATGCAGACTGGGTGTGCTGAGCAGACAGCAGTGTCGGATAGCAGCTGGCCGCAGCAGCCACTCAGTTTCTCTACCCCGGGAGTAGCTTCTGTCCCCGTGTAATGAGTGGTTGGTACTTGGGGAATCTGTCCTCAGAGCTGGGGTGCTCCCTGTGAAGGTCCATCATGGAGTGCTTCCGCTGTACCTGGTTGCAGAGTAAAATCTGAAATCATTTTGTTCTCTGTGGCTAAGAGACTGTATGATTCCCAAGGATTGAAAACATTCATCAGCCACGCGGCCTGCGTGCAGGGAAGACTTGGGTGTCGGGATGCGCTGCTGAGGGGTGACGTGCCCCACCCTAGACGCACTGCAGCTTTCAGGCCGTCTTCCGTTTCCTCACTCCGGCCCATTTTACCTGCCCAAAGAGTCCTCTGTGGAAAAGTGGGAGGAAAAATGTAAAAGGGAAAAGAAAAAACAAGGAAAAGAGAGAACAAAAACAAAAGAATTCCATTTCTTTCCAAACCAGTAAGTTTGTTCTCTGTTTCCCTAGAAGGTCTCTGCTTCTTGTATCATGAGGCCAAACTGACACTCCTGACACATTATTCTGCCCCGTCTACTTGTCATCACGCTGGCGAACTAAACAGTCATCTGTAAACCCAGAGGCTTGATTGAGTACGCTGGGGTTTTTCTGGGGCCGGTCCTCATTAAAGTCATTGTTAATTTTGTCTTTAACATCCATTGGTCCCTAATGTCACCCCCTACCCCGGACTTGGTGCCTCTCATTAGGCTCAAAGTTGGTTCTACTTTTGTTCTCAGAAGTGTTGGGGGCGTGATCATTATTTCTAAAATCTGTAGCTATCTTCAGTTGAAAAGTCCCTGAGTGTGCCCTCTGGACAGACCAGTTCTAAGTGATTGGCTGCTAGGCATGCTCCTGGGACACGGGTATGAAGTGGTCACCAGGTTCTGTGACTAGTGACGGTGTAGCTCCGCAGTGCACTTGACAGTGGGTGTCAAAAATGGACTGGCCTGAAACTCCTTCCTGTGTCTATACACCATTTACTTTTTTTTTTTTAATGGAATTTGAGAAGCTTACCTGTCTGGAATCAGATCGACTTCTGGTGGGACTGCTTTAACTAGAGAAGAGCTACAAAGGGCAGTAGCTCCTGACTTTCCGTTTCAGACTCTTAAGTCAGTGACTTAGCATCAAGCAGCCAAGCCGAGGCCCTGTTGCTGCAGTTTGGTGATTTTCAAACGTAGGCCTTGGCCTGGACACACTTTTGCCATCAGGGCTAAGGGCCTGCCGTCTCCAAGAGAGGCTGTATAGAGGAGAAGGTAGCGGTGTCCTGTCTTGACTACTAGGCCAGGCTGGCTTTAACACAGTGTGAGTCAGGTAGACATAGATCGAGCCTACCCATGGACTCGGAGGGTCTGGGGACCCTGGATAAAAAACTTCTAGAAGCTCTTTTGTGCCTAGACTCCAGGGGAGGAGTGTGCCATAGCCTGGAAAACTTGGGAACTGGCTCAAAGAATAAATGGTCTGAAAAAACGGGGAGGGAAATAAACTCTCCAGCTAGCTGGTTGGTGAGTAATGATCAGCCCTTGCCTGGTCTGGCCCAGGATTGTCTCATTCACAGGAGCACAAACACCTCCCTGCCTCTGCAGCTCTGTTCTCTAAAATAGGTTATCCGGTTAGAAAGCTTGGTGGTGAAGACTTAATAGCCGGGGTTGAAGAAATCCCATCAAAAGTGCACTCCGAGGAGTCTGGCCCAATTTTAATTTGCCCTTTTCAGTGTGGCGAGTTCGAGGGGGAATGTGTTTGCTCTGAAATACGTAAGGTTACAGACAGCTGAAGTGTGTTTGATTCTCCTGAGTGTGCCCGGAATCAGTCCTAGGGGTGTGTGCCGATTTTATGTTATAAAGACTAAAACGCTTGTAAAAATTCCCAGTGTTTGTGAGTGGCCTGCCCTGCCAGGAATTGTGTTTTCAGGTCCTAGCAGAGCTTGCTCTTCCTTCTTGCCTCTGATCCCTCTCCCTTTCCTGTTTCTGTGAGGACCAAAGTGCACAATGGACTTTGATCACTATGACAGCGTGACTTGTGTAATGAGGCGCAGCTGGTGGCCGGTTTTTGCGTTAACTAGGGTGTTAGGTTTGGTGACTCTGAGTCTAAGACACAGTGCCGGGGAAGGGGCGTGGGAGCCAGTGATAGGGAAGCTGGAGGAAATCAGAAGAATCAGAAAGTGATTTGGATGGAAAGGGAGGAGACTTTGACCACGGCCAAGAGGCCAAGGTCACCCTAAGTGGATGCTCGGCTTGAGGGCACAGAACACCACCAAGGTGGGCCCTGCATCTGGCTCTAACTGTCCAATGTAAAGTCTGTGGGTATTACTCTCCTTGCCTCTCGCGGAGCAGTTACACAGCCCCCAAGACACCTAGACCCAGTGGGTGGCTGTTCTAGTTTAGGGTCCTCCCCTTCCGCTACCATCCTGGAGCAGCGAGGGTACCGCAGACTTTGTACACGCCACACGTTACCTTCTGAGGGCTCTTCAAGGATGGGGACTTCACGGGCTCACTGTTGCGTCTGGCACAGGCCTTCGCCTGCCGCAGGGCGGGCACCAAGCATACGAATTTGGCGTTGAGTGAAGGGGAAGTCCCACAAGCACAAGGAAGTGCACAGCCCTCAGCAAGAACAGCAAGGTGACAGGGGTGCTCTTGCTGGCTGGAGTGCCCCCCACTCATTCATCCTGAAATGTGTGCTCTGACCAGGATCTGGGGGTACATCAGTTTGTGCCTCTGTGGTGTTTGGTCCCGGACCCTGAACCTCTGAAGCACTGGCTTTGGTATTCTGGGCTAAAGTGCTTCCCCTTGAGCTTACTTCTCCAAATGCCCAGAGCTGTTTACATTTTTCTCCAGCATCATCATCTCGGCAGAGCTGTTGATCCGGCAGCACTTCCTCTGAGGAGGCGTGTTCTTGTGGTCGGCCTGTGGGACGGGACTGCCCAGCGCCCCGCTCGGGGACTGCCTCACTCCTGAGGCTTTCAGGCGCCTCCTGTCTCCTGGTCTCGGTAGTCAGCCGAGCGCCCCCGTCTTGTCCGTCTCGCACAGTCGACACCATGCAGAGGCACCCGCAGAGCGGGCTCTCGTTTGCTCTCTTGGACTGTATCTGCCTGTTGCTTTCAGCTCTGCTTGTGGCTGGTGCGCAGCCTGACGTCCGAACCTTGAGGGTTGCCCTTACCTGCTGCATAAGCCCAGTTACAATCCCTGGGAGCAAAGTGGGGTTACTCTCGGGTTTTTAAAAAGAGAGCTGGTAGAAGACGCCGAAGGTGTTTGTGAAGATGTGGGAGAACGGCCGTGGGACGTGCGTCCCTGGGCCCCCTGAGCTGCAGTCTCTGAGGCTCCCTGCGGGTGCAGGTGTCCCCGGCCCCCCGCATTGCTCTGCTGACGTGGGGACTCAGGTGGCCAGTGCGAGGAAATGCTAATATTCTGGCTACTGCTGTTGCTCTGAGTAATAAACTTCTTTATTTCTGGGAGGGAAAAAAACTACTAATTTGCAAATCTTGGAGCACTTTTCAGTATTACTTTCATCCCCCCGAGGCCTGATTAAGACACCACCTGAAATCCTATGCAGTTAGAAACCTGGAGATTTTGAGACTTTTCCTAGAAGACTATATAGACTGTTATGAGGATCTGTGTGCCTGTCTCTGGTTTTCAGAGAACTGGATTGAGTGGGGCTTAGGTTAGGACCTGCGGTGGCTGGCCAGGCCCTCGCTGAGCCAGTGGTTTGGTGTGTGTGTGGCAGAGGGCGGGGCTACCCCCCGTCTGCAGCTTTCTGCTTCCAGGTGAGTTACTGGTTACCCTCGGGAGACTGTGAGGAAGCTCGTTCGCCAGGTGTCGAACCCGGGCTCTGACCCCACAAGAGATTTAGTAGGCCTTGCAGAGAGACGGACCACTGGGCCTCCAGCCCACGCTGGGCGCCTCTGCTTGCAGGGCACACTTGCCCGTGCTTGTGGGTAAGCCCGTCCAAGTTCAACCAGCATGTCCTTCCTCTGTAAGCACGAGAGGTCTGGTAGTTACAGCCGGCTGTTGATGTCATACTTCTGCTCCACAGCCTCCGAGTCAGACCTTCCTTGGACAGAACAGCTTTGGGAATGATGGGCTGTCTCTTTGCACTAAATGGGCTCCATACCCGTGGGACGGGGTTCAGGTGGAAAGCTGTTTTTCTGCGGTGACAATTTGGTACGAAAACCACACATGCTTTGAGGGCAAGCAGCCAGGCGTTATGTTTTGAGGCTGATCTGTAAGGTCAGTGGGTTCTCAGCACGGGTTGTATTAGAGCGGGGGAAGAGGGGTAGGTTCCATTGTGGCAATTAATCAGCCTTTCGAGCTGGAGGCAGGGCGTGAGTTGAGGGGCTGGTGTCTCACGCGGGTTTCACTAGGGGAGACGGAGCTGTAAGAGGAATAATTGTCATTGCCCTTCTGTTTGTGTTTTCTTTTCATGTCCACCGTCACAGGGAGACCTCTGCCTCCCGGGGCCGAGACACCCAGCCTTTCCCCAGGCTGAAGCTGCAGAGTGTTGAGGGACCAGCTAGATGTCTTCTCACAAAGGACCTGGGGGGGCCCAGGGCAGCGGGGCTCCTGCCAACACCAGGGAAACGGACACGGTGGAGCTGGCGGAACTGGGACCCCTGCTAGAAGAGAGGGGCAAACGGGGAGTCGCCAACCCCACCAAAGTAAGTCATCCCCCCAGGAGGCACCCCCTCGCTCAGAGTCCCTGCATCTCCGTTGTCCAGGGTCTTGGCTTCCTCCCCCCGGGAGGGGTCAGAGCGCCCAGGCGGCCTCATCACAGCCTCCTCAAGCTGTAGGATGAGCACCTTCTCCCTTGGGTCTCTCTTTCCCACTGTCATCCTTGAGGCCCCAGTGCTTCCCACAAGGCCTGAAGTCCGACAAGTAGTCAGCAAACATCTGAGTGAGTGAAGGACGCAGCTAGGGTGAGGCTCAGCGTCACGTGACAAACAGATCTCTGTGCCCTGCCACGACGGGGGTCTCTCCCATGAAAGAGTTCTACACGGAACCAGGCCGAGCCTGTGCCACTGTCGTGCGCCTGTCTTGCTCTTCCTTCACTCGTGTCGCTCATGACGCCCGCATACCGGCCACCGTGATGGAGGAAGGGGAAGTGCCTCATGGCACTTGTTTCCGTCCGTTGCCGTCCCTGGGGCCAGGACTTGGTACGAGCCACATTGAGCTGCAGCGGAGGTTGCACAGCCTTCTCTTGGGGCCTGAGTCACGTTGCCACCCTGACCAACACCAAGGACTCTGTCACTGGGGACGAGAGAGCATGGCTGTTGGGGCAGGCAAGCAGGAGCGTGTGTCGTGGAGTCAGAGAGGGGACCACGTTTGCCACTGGGGACTGTCAACAGGAAAAAGAGAGGACAGCTCGGGGGAGCTGAAGTGCAGGGCCTCCTCCGGGGCTCGGAGTCTCAGGGTGGAGGGAGTCCCTGCAGTGGGCAGGTGCTGCCCCAGGTGCGCTGTGTCCAGGCTTTTTCCTGCGGAAGCAGCACTGCCGGGCTGCAAGGCGTCACTCCCCGGGGTAGGCCCCGAGTGGGCAGATCTCTGAGATGGGTGTGACTGGGAGGTCGGGGGAAGCTGGGAACCACTGTTGTGGAGACGGGGGCGAGGGGGAGCATTCAGACTTGGAGAGCTTTGGGGTCCGCTGTGCTCCCCCCTCGGCAGCCAGCCTCCCACGGCCCGTCCCCGTGTGCCGAGTCAGGCTCGCCCTGTGGCATGCACACAGTGTCAGTGACCGTGGACAAGTGTGGGTGCTGGCTGCCTGTGATGCTCTTGGAGGAGAGGCCACAGGCTGCGTGGCAGCAGAGAGGCTAGGCACGAGGCGCTGAGCCCAGTCTCCCTGGGCACGTCTGGTCCGAGACGGTGCCGGCCGCTAGGCTTGTTTGTGCTTGTTTCTGGGTGCAGGCCGAGGAAGAGCAAGCATGCCCTGCTCCCCAAGAGGAGGAGGAGGAGGTGCGGGTCCTGACGCTTCCCCTGCAGGCCCACCATGCAATGGAGAAGATGGAGGAGTTCGTGTACAAGGTGCGGCCTGCGAGCTTCTGCCCTGGCGGGGCGGGCGGGGCAGCGGCCTGGCTGGGGGTCCCGGCTGGCAGGCCTGCATTGGGTTGACGACCTTTAACTCTGTGCATGGAGTTTGTTTTTGCTTAAGATGAAGTAAATCCAGAGAAAGGCTGGCAGATTTTTACTGCCGGGTGTGTTAGGCATTGTTCAAAATACGCGGATCCCTTTGGTGGTCATCACGGTCTTTAAACGTGGTGTAGTCACGTGGGCTCCTTAGTGGGCTCGGGAAACGCGTGTCGGTGACAGGCTGTGTAACTTGCTTAGTAAAATGTATACGCTAAGTGGTGACGAACAGAAAGAACATTCTGATGTCTGCAAAACCAGTGAGCGAGATCCTCTGTGACCTCCTTTGGTGACGGTCACAGCTCTCACCCTGCTGTGGCACGTTGCTGGCACTTGTGATTGTGGGGGTGAATTGTAGCTGCAGGTGAGTGACAGTGAAGACCGTGACAGAAGACAGGCCTGCCCCCTGGACCCGGCCCACTGCCCGTTGTCCCAGGCTGTGGACCCTGCTCCGGAGACACGTCGTCTCAGCCCAGGGAGGCTTTCCCGTCTGCTGGGGAAGCCGAGTAGGGAGCAGCCAGAGTCTCCGGAGGGGAGGGGCCGGGGAGCACTGAGCTGCGTGGTTGTAAAAAGCCATGTGTATAATTTGTTTCTTTTTACTCACTATATTGACTTAATCTTGCCATGCTTCCGTTAGTGTGTCCAGGTGAACTGACATGACATAAGAAAAGGCGCTAGGAAGGTGGCCAGGGTCCCGTCAGCTCTGCAGACGCCACTTCCTGGCTGGGTCCCGGATCTCCGGGTCCAGGCTGATCCCCGCCCCCTGCTCCCTAAGCCGTCCAGGGTGTGTCCAGCATCCCCCTTCGCCCCTCGTCCTCGGGAAGGCAGTGCTCCCTGGGCGCTGCTTACAGAGCGACTGTTGCAGGTCTGGGAGGGCCGCTGGAGGGTCATCCCGTACGACGTGCTCCCCGACTGGCTGAAGGACAACGACTACCTGCTGCACGGCCACAGGCCCCCCATGCCCTCCTTCCGCGCCTGCTTCCGCAGCATCTTCCGCATCCACACGGAGACGGGCAACATCTGGACCCATCTGCTCGGTGAGTGGTCTGGGGCGGGCGGGGAGGTGCTTCTGTTTTCCTCCTCAAGTGCCACGGGAAGGAAGAGGGGCGGAGTTGTGCCTGACTGCAGGCTGGCGTGGTGCCTTGAGATCGCCGGCGAGCTTGGTTGACTCTTGGTCATGGACCGTGAAGGTGCCCGTGGGAGGGGACTGGAAACGGGAGCAGAAAATGGAACTGGGTGTTCTTGTGATCCCTGGAGGGACTGCCCAGTGTGGAGACGTCCTCTCCCTTTCGTGAATTCCCACAGTCACAGCTAAATGCCAGCGGTTCGTTTTTTTAAGATTCCGTTTGTTTGTGAGAAAGGGGAAGCAAGGGGCAGAAACCTCAGTGTGTGGTGGCCTCTTGCGCATCCCCCACTGGGGACCCCGCCTGCAACCCAGGCCTGTGCCCCGACTGGGAATCGAGCTTCAGCAGCCCTTTGGTTACAGGCCAGCGCACAGTCCACCGAGCCCCACCAGCCAGAACGCCGGTGTTTTTAAAGTGACCTTTCTGTCCGGGTTTGTGTGACTGGTGCCACTTCGTCCTGAAGCTCTGGGCTGCAGTTCTCACAGCTGAACCTGTCATTTTAGTCCTGATTTAACACCATCACCTGTCGAAACACACGCGTCCCCTTCTTCCTCCTCCAGGTTTCGTGCTGTTTCTCTTTCTGGGGATCTTGACCATGCTCAGGCCAAACATGTACTTCATGGCCCCCCTGCAGGAGAAGGTGGTCTTCGGGATGTTCTTCTTGGGCGCCGTGCTCTGCCTCAGCTTCTCCTGGCTCTTCCACACCGTCTACTGTCACTCAGAGAAAGTCTCCCGGACTTTTTCCAAGTGAGTGAGAGACCCTTCGTCAGTGGGGACAGTCCCAGCCTCGTGGTCGCGTCCTGTGACCCCAGTGCCAACTGGGTCCTGAGACCCCCAAGGACCCTGCAGATGCCCTGCCGTGCCAGAGCCCAGGCCTTCTGTGCTGCAGGCGTGGTAGTGTGAGAAGACCCCTCCTAAGTCCTTCGTGAAACGGTCCACGCAGCCTCCTCCACAGCTGCAGCCCGACTGTGGGATACGTCTCCCACCTGCACGGCACCACCTGTGTAAAACTCGGGTGCAGTGGGCTGCTTTCCGAGGCCGAGTGACTGGGCAGGGCAGGGCATGGTGGCTGTGGTGACCTGGCCTGTGCCGTGTTCTGCTGAGCTCCTGCCCGCAGCTGAGGAGCTCATCTTCGCTGCCCATGTGCTGCTGGAAGCCCAGATGTCCACCATCTGGTGCCTCCACAGTCCCCAGCTCTGAGCCCAGGGTCCCCGTCTTCTTGCGTTCGTTGTTGGTGTTGAAGGCAGTGGTGTTGCTGTTTTCATCACTGAAAGGTCAACTGAAACAGAACAGTGCCCCTCCAGACTACTCGCAGGGTAAGGGTTTTACCTTTAGAACTCAGCCTGTCAGAGCCAGGGATCTTCAGAGCCCTTCCTGACTGGGAGCTGGGAACCAGCTGGGCTGTGCTGGCGCTCCTGCGTGGAAGGGCCACTGGGGGGCATGGCTGCTCACGGCTGAGGGAGAGACAGGGCTCTGTGATCGGGACTCTTAGAAACTTGGCCACTGCGAAGAGAAGTGCTTGGCCTTGTGGGGCTTGGGTCCAGGCTGTAGACAGGAGATGAGGACACTCAGACGAGGGCACCAGGGAAAACGGAAAGGACCTCCTCGTTCCTCCTGCTGACGGGCCTCCATTTCCGTGGCTCTCTTCCAGACTGGACTATTCAGGGATCGCTCTGCTGATCATGGGCAGCTTCGTCCCCTGGCTCTACTACTCCTTCTACTGCTCCCCGCAGCCTCGGCTCATCTACCTCTCCATCGTCTGCGTCCTGGGCATCTCCGCCATCGTCGTGGCCCAGTGGGACCGGTTTGCCACTCCTAAACACCGGCAGACAAGAGCAGGTGGGTGGGACGGCCAGGTAGGCCTCACAGGTGTTTGGATCTTGACCCTAACAGGCTCGAGTCTGGGCCCTGGGGTCTGCAGTTTGAGGACCCCACTCAAGCCCTGGTTCTGTCTGGAATCTCAGAGCAGTGTGGAGTTTTAAAGCACGTTGTCCCCTCAGTTTTCACACTGACTTAGTAGCGTGCCCGTGGGACACAGCATGACCACAGCTGTCAGCGAGCTGCTGTCATCTTCGGCTCGAGAGAGGTGCAGTGCGCGCCGAGCACAGTCTTCTCAGTGGCCCGAGTCCTGGGCACTTGGGCCGGAGCTGCACTGGAGCCACCCAAGCTGGTTCCTGAAGGACCCGGAGGCTTGGTGTGAGCTTGGACACTCATCACCACTAGTGCCATAGCTACAGCGCAGACATCTTTGGGTTGTCGCATCCAGACCCTTTGTTTCTTTGTTTTTTATTTTACTTCTTTTTTTTTTAAGTATATTTTATCGATTATGCCATTACAGTTGTCCCATTTCCCCGCTTCGTTCCCCTCCACCCTGCACACCCCCTCCCACCCACACTCCCCCTCTTTAGTTCTTGTCCATGTATCATAAGTTCTTTAGCTTCTACATTTCCGACACTACTCTTGCCCTCTCCCTGTCTATTTTCTCCCCACCGTCTATGCTACTTATTCTCTGTACCTTCTCCCCACCCTCTCCTCCCACTCCCCTCTTGCTAAACTTCCATTTCTGTGGCTCTGCTCCTGTTTTAGGTGACCACTTAGTCTGCTTTTGTTTTAGGTGTGGATGTTAATAACTGTGACTTTGCTGTCCTTTTACTGTTCATATTTTTTATTTTCTTTTTCTTAGATAAGTCCCTTTAACATTTCATATAGTAAGGGCTTGGTGATGATGAACTCCTTGAACTTGACCTTACCTGAGAAGCACTTTATCTGCCCATCCATTCTGAATGAAAGCTTTGCTGGATAGAGCAGTCTTGGATGTAGGTCCTTGTGTTTCATGACTTGGAATACTTCTTTC